>SMLS01061769.1:0-15842 GCA_004785975.1 Popillia japonica
AAAAAAAAAGAAAAGGGGATAGCAAGTAATTCGACTGTTGCGTTAATAATTTTTATGATCTAAATTCAAACTCTTTTTATAGTGATCGAATTAAAGAGGATTCTCTCAAATAAAAGCGTATTAAACATAATACAAACGCATCAGCGCAATATTCGCATTTGCAGAACCGTTATCAACCTATCATTTCCAGTAAGGCGTTATGAGGAAATATATCTGAGTAAACGCTGCGATTTACGATAATAGAATAAACTACAGTATCATAGAATCATAACAGTTATTTTCATTGAATTCTCAATCGGCAATTTGGTCGTCCGGTTTTGATATAATGAAGCAAAACAAAACGGTTTACGATTATCAGGCAATTTCGAAATGCCAATGCGTAATTTTATCGATAGCAAACAAGGATAAAGGTTTCGGTTTTCAACTAATAGACGCATTTACTGATGTAATTAATTCACTCCCTTATCATTTCATTGGCAACTGAATCAATTTGCAGCTAACGATGCGGAAATCTAATTCTATCAAAGACTAAAGAACCAAGCATGTTACGTTCAAAAAACAACTAACTAAAAATAACAAATAATAAATTTAATAACAAAATCAAAAATGTTGTGTGTATTCAAATTTGTGATTTTATTCTTCTAATTTGCTAGAAAATACAAATCAAAATTCTGTCGTTCCTATAGGTTTTTCATGGATGCATTTAATTCTCGTTACTTCTTGAAAAACATTCTAGGCGTAAACATTTGCACTGGAGCGATGCACTTTTGATCTTGACAATAATTAATCATAGCATGCATGATGTTTATCTTTGATCTGCAGCTAGACATTTTAAAAATAAGTCAGACTATAGCGACTCGCTAAAAACAAAATCGACGTCGATTTAATATTATCTTCGCGTGGCGGACATCTTCAGTCAAAATAAACGATATCTACATCTACATACGCCAGCAGTATGTATTTAAAAATAAAATGTAAACATTAAGAAACTATGCTGAGATATATTTATGCTTCGGACAGAACAAGGTTTAAGGCCAAGCACTAATACACATACCTACTTTTCGTCTTTCCTTTGTGTCAAAATATATTATGAAATAAACTATGACGATTGCGAATTATGACGCGTGTTTGATGAATGATGACATGTTTTTCAGTTTTGTCGCTACACAAACTATACACACACATATTATTTATATTTACGTTTGTACAGCTCTATAACTTCGTTTCATGTTAAAAAGATTCAACGTTTAAGCCGTAAAGGCGATATTACACTGAAGTAGCATTGCTGTATGCGCATTTTTCATCAGGCCACCGTGGTGCTAAACAACCTGAAACAACTGATAAATTTCCAATTTCGTAAAGATGGGCCCTTTTTATCTTCTTTTGGACTAATTTTTAATGTCATTTTTTGAAACTATAGGAACATGTAAAACTAACCTAATGCAATTTAGTTTCATTTTTTGCAACTAATCTGCAATATTGGTTTACATACTATGAAACAATTCTTCGCACAAACGTAAAATGATTTGGAACGTCTTCCAAAATATCAGAAAAGAGAAGACTTTTTTTACAAAACTGGAACAATGGTAACCTTTCAAAACCAACCAAAATTTCCAAAAAAGTAGTTTTATAATCTTGTTTGCAAAACCCTCGAATTGCAACCAAGGATTCTGAAAAAGCCTAAATGAGCTTTCAAAGTGGGGGCTGATCTAAAAATTGTTTCGTTTTGTACTAACTTTTATTCCAAAGTCCTACAATGGTGAAGAACTAACGTAACACAACATAAAATTCTGTGTAAAGAACTGTTCGGCAAAATGCATTACCATTGGTTGTTTATATTTAAAATGCATTTAAAAAGAACAGCAGTCTTTGGAAATTTTGTTAGGATTGTTGATAGTTGTCAAAATGGAGCGTTCTTCTACACAACATTATGTCTTTAGTGTTGAGAACTATATCCAATTTAACTAATTCAGTGATCATTGTTCAAGCTGTTTTCGATGTCCTTTTAATGTCTGTCCCCTCAGCGTAAGACTACTTATTTTGGTTTGGTGCAATTAATGGAGGCAACCGGGAACTATGTACTTCAGGAAAAAAAAATCAACTGGCAGCCCAAGATCAGCAAGCAGAAACATAACAAAGAAAGGGTAAGAAATGAAATCGAATGGATCGAAGTAGGAGAAGAATGATAAAACGCATCAATTTTCATTCATATAAGATAGCAATTACAATTAAATGATCAAGATAAGATTAACAGACTCGCATTTTCTCATCTGATTCTTGGTAATCATCAAGAATTAAAAATAACCTTTTCATGAGTGAAGGGGCACATTTTTACATCAACCGCGATGTAGATAAGAAAAATTTATATTGTTATTGAGCATGTAAAATTCATCAGCAGGATTTACATTGACATAAAGTAACTGTATCGTGTGCCACTTCATCGTCCAGAATAATCGGGCTTTACTTTGTGAAGAGAATGGTCAAACGGAAACAATTAATGCTGCGCACTACGTTCAAATGCCACAAATTCTTCATTTACCTCAAACTGAAGAAGAACTGGTTTCAGCAATACGCTGAAACTAGTCATATGGCGAGAATAAGCATGGAGATATTTTTGGAAAAGGCTTTCCAAACAGACTCATTTCTAGAAATTGTACGATTCCATGGCCAGATTATTTTCGTTGTACTTCAAGTTCAAAATGTTTGTGAATAAACCCAGAACGTAAAGAGAATTGAAAAATAAACATTACAATTGAAATTAATGCTATCCGACGTCATATTCTCCAAAACATTATACAAAACTTTGCTAGAAAATTAAAAGAATGCGTTGAAAACAATGGCGGTAATTTGCGAAACAGTATACATATTTAAATCATTAAAAACTCACATCATAGATAAGAATATGCGTTAATTCGTTTTATTGTTAAAGCAAATCAAGTTTTTGTAAGCTATTTAAATTAGATAGCTCATTTTACCGGATTTTGTATTTTTCTTGGATAATAATTAATTATTTTTAAATCTTATGACATTTATAATTTATTAATACATATTTAGGATCGCCAAATTATTAATTATAACGAAACTTTCCACATAGTAATCAGCCAGTTTGATTGTTCTAAATTTAGCTGCATTATAAGTAGTGACCTCAAATAACCCTACAAACGAATTTCCATTGAAAATAACAAACGCATTAATATTTTAATCATGTTTTAGAATTTCAGATCATTTGCAGAAATCGCGACAATCAATTGTACGTTCCTTCATGTCCAACTGTTTACACTAACTGATCAGTTCTTGTTATGGTCAATCACTCTTAATCTACCATAAACCGAATTCTTACAATCACCAATGATTTTTTGGGTTCTAGTCTAAAGGAAAAATAGAAACCGCAAAGCCAATACAGTAAACTTCGCTTACAACGTACATGGGATATAAGGTATTATCGGTTTTAACGTACTCTTTTACCTACCCCGCTCCCAGCTCTATTTAAACTAATGTTGTATTTTCCTGTTATAACGTATCTGGCTTATAACGTACACTCTTTATATAGCGTACTATATTGCACGTCCTTACATCAGCTTTCTATCGGCTATAACGTACTAGGCGCAGGTGTTCAAAGCATAAACAACTCACAAAGCTGATTTCGGAGAAACAAAAACCGTTGCTGTGTTCAATTCTGGGATGTGTATGTGCAATAATCGATAGTCACATACATATACATTGATTACATAGTCTGTAACAGTCTCCGAAGATAGAAGCCGTGTGTAGAAAAAATGTCGCAAATAAAAAAACGTAAAACACTAACCCTTCAAGAGAAATACAACATAATTAGAAAAATTGAAAGTGGTATGCAGCAAACGGTATTATGTAAAGAATTAAACTTGTCGAAAACAACTGTCTCGGGTATATGGACCTCCAGGCAGAAAATATTGCAAGAAAGTTATGGTAAATCTCTATCCATTAAAAAAATTAGAAATCCCATTCGAACAGATGTTGATAAGTTATTACTTGAATGGTTTAAAACTCAAAGATCATTGAACATGCCCATCAGCGGTCCGATTTTACAGCAAAAAGCCGAACACTTTGGAAGATTGGTGAACGGTCCTGATTTTAAATGTACTTCGGGATGGATCGAACGATTTAAGAAGCGTTACAATATTACAAAAGGAAAAATACACGGAGAAGCGATGGATGTGAATGTCGACACCGTACAACACTGGATTAAAAATGTCTGGCCCGAAATTAGAAAAGGCTATAATGATAGTGATATTTTTAATGCTGATGAGACAGGCTTATTTTATAAACTAACGCCGAATCGTACTTTAAGGTTTAAACAAGAAAAATGCATTGGTGGAAAACAATCGAAAGTGCGAGTTACGGTTTTGGTATGTGCTAACATGAATGGAACGGAGAAATGCAAACTTTTAGTTATAGGAAAATTTATGAAACCCAGATGTTTAAAAAATGTTAAAAGATTACCAGTTAGTTATAACGCAAATAGCCGAGCTTGGATGACTGCTGCGATTTTTGAAAATGAGATCAGGCGTTGGGACGACCAACTTCGCAAAAGAAAAAGAAAAATTCTCCTTTTGGTGGATAATTGCCCAGCGCATCCACAGATAAATAATTTAACAAACATTCGTTTGGAGTTTTTACCCCCAAATTGTACAGCTTCTTTACAACCCATGGATCAGGGTATAATTCACTGTCTGAAAGCACGTTACAGAAGGTACATTATCTTAGAAATTATAAAAAATTTAGACAAAGGGAAAACCGTTGAAATATCATTATTAGATGCTATAAGAATGTTAGCACAGTCATGGCAAGATGTAAGTGTTAACACAATTAAAAACTGTTTTAAACATGCCGGCTGGGTTTCAACAAATAGTGAATTTGACGAAGCAGATGATCTTCCTCTTTCGCAGTGGATAAGAGAGATTGACGAAAATAATGATGACGATTGGGACATCCCATTAAGTGAATGGTTGAAAAAACATGATTTGCTTCTTCATGAAGACATTTCAAACCTCAATGACTACACTAATGTTGATTCAGAACTAATCACTACTAACGTTCCTACTGATAACGTGATAAATGAAAAAAATACAGAAATGGATGAAAGTGATAGTGAGGATGACGACTTCATTGAAGATGTTGATTGTGATAAGTTTTATCCGTTACAATTACCGAACACATTATTAACTTACCTCGAAAAAGACGACAGTGTCAGTGACGAAAGCGATGCTTAAAGTTGACAAACATTTGCGCACGAAATGTTTAAATAAGTCCAAACAATGTAAAATAACCGATTTTTTTAAATAATATACATATATGTATGTACATATATCATGAATGTAATAACATGTTCTTGAAAATATATTACTCTTTTGTTTCCACAATGATAGATATCTTTTTATTAGACACTTAAAGAGAGAAATTGTACTTATGTGTGGACGAAAAACGATAAGTCATTATTTGCTTTATTTCTTTTTTAACGTACTCTCGGTTATAACATACCTAAATTAACGGTCCGCTCAAGTCCGTTATAACCGGAGTTTACTGTATTTTGGTCAGATAGTATGCATGTACATTTCAATTGTGTAGCTAAGTTTAGCCGATTACCAGATGAAATTACCAATAAAGTTCATTTTGACATTATATCGTTCAGGCTAAAAGCTTCTATTAGTAAAACTTTATTGAATATTAAATTACCTGTTTCCATTTGCAAGATGTGCTCATTTAAACACCGCTACTCAGTACATTATGGGTATAATATATAATTGTACTAAATGGTCTATATATCAACATGACATACCCACGTCGAAGCCAATAAACCCATTAGAATTTATGTATTTGTCATCGGTCATTACGTATGAAACGTTAGAATTAGCAATCGATATTACTATTACAGTTAGCAAATCGACAATTTAATAAAGATAAGCTCCTAGCTGTAGGTATGTACATACGTAATATTTACGTATAGTACCTATATCTTTGAAAATATATCATTATTCGATAATTTTTATTCATTTGTTTTTGCTTTCAAATATATACTTTGCGAGAACATAAGTCAATTATCACTTTTCTAATGCGAACAATAAATAAAATGATAATGCAATATCTCACGGCCTTCAAACAGTATATAGGTACCAAAGAATGACTTTTTTCCCAATAACATACCTTCCCATTAAATTTTCTCTAAGGTACATAAACGTGAGTTTCGTTTAATCATAGTTTATATCAAAATTATATACTGCTTTGTTATTTTGATGTACAAACATTACTTTCCGTACATAGTGTATATACATACATATACTACATCGCTTTATCTTTGCAAATAAAAATTAATTACATATTTATTTATCATTTACGTAATATTTTCAAACAAGATCTATAGTTTGTTAATAAGGCGCTGACACCGAGTGGTACGATTAAGAGGAAGTGTGGGATTACCGGGAAAAAATACTGATAGTTCACTTGCGTGAGGTCGTAATATATAGAAATTTTTGCATTAGATAAATGGATAACCTTGGACGAAACCTAACATTAAGAGCTGATTACCCAAGCACAACGCAAGTCAATGAAATTCGATAAATTAATCACTCGATCAATAATATTATCGATTGTTTTGGCAATATTGTTTGAGTGGAAGTGTTTATTCGGAGCCTAACATCATTTGTGATGCTTGTACCCACATAGTTTTATTAATTGTTCTGGAAGAATTTTAGAATACAATAAACAAAAGAATACAATATAGTTTGTTTCAAAATTAATGTTACAACCCTGCGAAAGTATACGAAAATGATGTTCTGTTTCCGAAAAAAGGATACTCTAAAGGTCCGCCAGGAAATCCAATCCGTATTAGCAGTATTAAATTTGAATATTTCAAGTTAAAGGTGGTTACCTTCTTGGGTTAGAAAATATTTCTAATGCTACTGTCGGTACAAAGAAATTTAACAAATTTAGAAAGATTTCAAAATCAATAATCAAATCCTAAACGTATGTCTAAATGGACCGTTTTCAGGTGCCAAAGATTGACCAAAAGGAAGAAGTTTACTAAGCAAACACAGAAGCTGCCTGAATTGCCAGAATTTTCGCCTGGAATGTGAGCAAAATAATGGATATACAATTGGATGTAAATAGATTTTTGAGGAGGCAAGAATCAAACATATTGTAATCGTGTGTTCCTTTTATATTGCGTTTTTGAAGGCTATCGATAGCTACCTCCTACTACCAAGAGTTATCAAATTGGTTGTAATCTAATACTGGCAAAGTTGTGGGTAATGATTAAGAAAAGCTTCCAAATAACAAAGGCAAAAAGTTGGTCCAAATCATTCATTTTGAGATAAAAGTAAATTAAATGCTCAAAAGTATTTGTTCAAATTATTCATATTCTATAGTAAATAGCACACAAACGTATGAACTAGCTAATTAACCAGAAAACCGACACATTAGGCAAAAATAGAACGGAAATAGAAATTTCGCGTTTTTATCGTGGATAATTTTCTTTAAATTAGACTTAAAGTCGGTTGCCATACTCATACTCCAGAATACGTTGCAGTGCTACTCTACAAGGTGAGAGGGTAAAGATGTAAAGGTTCACCACATTTGTGAATTTTGCAACCAATAGATATGTAGAAGTATAGGCAAGTAGCGTCTAAGTACTGATTAAGCAAACTTTCTCATGAAAAATCATTTTATTCACTACTTATGTATGAAATCCAATGTTTGACACATCGCCCTTACGGATTTGCCAGCAAATACCCACACTTTTGTCAAAATTTTCCACAACCGCTTTGCATAAATGTGGTTGAACTTCTTAAAAAACAAAGAGAGAAGAAATTTATCATTCATAATTTTTTATGAAATAAATCTCTAACCCACATTCCCTCACGCTATATACATACATTCTTATATTCTTACAGTTACCAATTCGATCAATTGAAAAAATTGTTAACCAGAAATGTTAACATTACTTTTATCCGTTTTTATATAATTTCATGTTCATGGTCATTTATGTAACACACTATAACAGTAAAACTAATATACCAGATGGCAGCACCGTAATCTAATTATGAATAATATTGTAATATGTACGAGCTTATAAATATTCCAACTTTGTATAACAATCGCGGCGGTTACCACAGCCAACTCGACGTAACGCACACAGCATCCTATCACGGTTAGATAAGCACAATTCCTTTCCTTTCACCGTGAAGTCGATGGCTGCTAGCTATCCCAAGTCGGGGCGGCGTTCATTCGGTCGAATTCCAGCCTTACATAGCTGAGGTGTGATGCTAAAGTAAATGGCATCCTATCTCTCATGGAATTCCATCGGCTTCGAGAGACTACGTTCCCGTGTCATTGTTCAAAAGTATCTCGTTGCACTTCATTCTTGACATTTCCACCAGTACAGAAACGTCTAACGGAACGCGATCTCGAGCGTAAAATTAACGAAACTGTATGAATTCAACGTGTACTTATGTTACAACTATGTACCTGCCATTGATGTTGATGGCGGAAATCTCGAGTTATGTAGGAAACATGTCGAGAATATTGTGTGAGGTATCAGTAATGATGTATGGCAATTTTAAAATATTTTTTCGATTCACCTGGTAACAAAACGTTTTGTGCCTTTTCAAGTTACATAAATTTATTTGGAAACAATTTCGTTATGTGTTAGGACAGTTTTTGCTTTTTAAAACTTTCTTCTTAAATGAAAAGAATGTACGCTGATATTTATATTTTTATGTGAAATTGATTATCTTCAATTTCATTTTTGTTTACGTAATTCTTCATCACGTTTCACAAAATGCATTTATGTTCCATGGAGATGAAGCCCGGTCCATCATTCGTTGTGCCTGTCAAAGAAGTCCTACAAGTAAACAAAGGTATCCCGAACAGAAAAGCCCCTAAAGAATACGGCAGTCCCAATGGAGCACTGAAGAACCTGCTTCTCAAGCTGCTAGTCAACTTAACGACAATCTTCAATGCGATATTCCAGCTTACATGCTATCATACCCGCTTTGAAACCTACTAGCTATTGGCCTATTTCATTACTAGGCATAATGAGCAACGTTCTCGAAATTCTGCTGCTTCCCTGAATAAGCGCACACTTGGACGATAGCTAGTTCATGGATAACGATTCATTCGGATTCAGACCTGAGCATTGGACGGCTGCACAGCTCTTTAGGATCATGGATGCTGTCACCGCCATCATTAGCAGGAAGCAAACGACCGTCATTGTATCCCCGGACTTCAAGGACGAAACATTGCACACCATAGCGAAAGCAACGGAATCTTCACATGCTGGCTGAAGTTCGACAAGGTTCGGCATTATTCAGCATCTACGTCGCAGGGATGCAAACCTACCGACCGACCACCAAGTAGGGAGATGGAATATAATTCTGGTAGAGAATCTAGGTAGAGCTAAATGTATAGGAACCTAGATGAGTAAAGCACTTATGGAAACACTGCGATCAGCGTGATCCAATATACCAATATCCGTGGACTACGAGAAGGACATTCCAAGAGGAAGTGAAGCTGAATTAAGAAGACCACTTACAACAGGAGGCTGTGTATCTGCGATCGACAAGGTCTCCCTGAATGTTATAGGGCGATAAATCCGATCACCGAAGGCATTGTTCATGCCAGGTAACTTCGTTGGTGTCAGTACCACTTCCTTGAACTTTTCGTTCTTCTACTGAATATTACTACTGTTTTAAACGCCACATCTAGATAGCAATTGTATGGTAGTGTTGCCTATAAAACACGCTTCAATGAACCTTTGAGCTACAAACGGTTTCTACTTGTTTCTACGGTTCTTGGAGTACATTTTTATATTCCAGAGATCCGTGGATGACATAGAACCCCTTGGAGTCACAGAAGCTATACTCAATTATCATTTCAGCATTTTTATTATCAGAATTCTGTGGGCAAGATCTGCTTTAGTGTCGTTTTTTGGAAAAAAAAAACCATAAAAAACTTAAACACAATTTATTCAAGAACCTAAATATAAATAATTAGCTTTTCGTTATAAATCGTCACTGGAAGAAAATAACATTAATTCCTAATTTTCTTATACGAGTCCAGCTTTTACATTGTGAATGATAAACACGTAGAGCCATACCTCATGATGAATCATTTCTTTGGAATCCAAAACATCGCAAACGTTAATCATGACCTTATTGGCCGTTGGAGCCATCTTTCTTTCTTCTGAGCAGATTTGTCCAGAAGTCAATAGTTTTGATTGCATTTGAATCTCCAATATAGTCGTTCTCTCATAAGTAATTTGCTGTAAACATGTTGGCACTAATATGTATTCGTAATTGTCTAACATCGCGTATAGATCGTCAATACAAACAAATGACGAACCAGAATTATTTCAGAAGTTGTAACTAAATACAAATAAGCGTGTAAAGATGTTACATATACAGGGTCCTGCAACTGAACTCCGGTCTTTGATTGCTCATTTGCTATTCAAGTGAAACGTTTTTCTGAAACACACTGTGAAACTAGACATTAAGGAGTATGTCTGAAAATTATTTTGGATTATACACGGTGTTCTAAAAATTGTAGGCATAATCACACACATTTTATTTTTTTATTTGATGGGCTTGTTTAATGGAAACTAATATTTTTGTTAAAAAATCAATATTTACATAGCGCCATTAAAAAAGTCAGTGCTGCCACAAATGTGCTGTTTACGATAAAATAGTTGGGAATTCGTTTAGCAAGGCACAGAAGATACTTTAGGCAAAACTTCAAGCTGTTGCGACATACAGGGTGTTCAGAATTCATGATCAAATTTCGGAAACTTTGACTAACTTTTTTAGATTTTTTTTAAATTGGACACCCTGTATATTTTTGCATAAACAGATGCCGATCTTAATTGTCAACAATTTTTGTTTATATATTCCTATGACTATCCATAGTAGTTTTCGATAAAAAAGCAAATTTTAAAAATGTGTACGAAATGCATTGTGAAGATACATATTTTTTGTATGTATGTATGTGTGTTAAATGTGCTATGATAAAAGGTGAAAATATAAATACTGCCACATATGTTGGTACTAATAAAAAGTTGGGTTACTATAGTGATATGTAAATGAATAGAATATAATAGGGTGACAGGCGTTGAATTTATATTTTAAGTCTATTTCACGGTATGAATTATTTTAACAAAGAATTTGTATTCATGACCTTTGTATTATGCTCAATTTATGCTCAAAACTATTGTGACGAAAGACATCCATACAAAAGATGTATATTTTCAGATAAAGGGATGCAGGTCTTAATTATGGACAAATTTTGTTAATATGTCTGTATGACTATCTCTAGTCGTTTTTGCTAAAATCGTACAATTCAAAATATGTAACTATGTAATAACAAAATGAAAGTAACGAAAAACATAAACCAAACTAAGGAAATACACACTACAATAGACTTTTAAAATACATTCCATTCATCCAAATAAAGACGCAAATGGCTGAAGGAACTTCCTACTATCCATGAAAGTCATTCTTTTTCAAAATTCCTTGAACGGAAGTCCCATTGCTTTCTGTTTCTTTATTACTTTCCTTTTGGCTGAAAGTGGGATCTTCTGTTGCCATGAAAAAATAACGATAATTCATTACTCTCAGTTCTTACAAGATTTGATCTATTTGCTGTTTTATACTTCACACTTCTCGTTCCTATGAACCTTTCCAACAACATCTTAAAACATCTTTTATCTGGATGTCTTTTGTGAGTGGATAAATTCTGCTTGCAAGAAAGCCATTTTTTTCGCTTTCACCTAATTCAAAGATATCTACAAGTTCTTCTTTAGAATTATTCATACCGTGAAATAGACTTTCACAATATAAATTCAAAGCCTGAAACACTATAATATTCTATTCATTTACATACCACTATAGTAACCCAACTTGTTATTAGTATTAACATACGTGGCAGTATTTATATTTTCGCATTTATGCAATCATAGCACATTTGATATCTGTGTATGTATGTATTTCAATAATGCAGCAATTCGTAGACATTTTTAAATGTTGCAGTTTTATCAAAAACGACTACAGATAGTCATAGGACCATATTATGAAAAATTGTTCATAATTAGGATCCGCATCCGCTTATGCAAAAATATACAGTGTGTCCAATTTAAAAAAAATCTAAAAAAGTTAGTCAAAGTTTCCGAAATTAGATTATGAATTCTGAACACCCTGTATGTCGCAACAGCTTGAAATTTTGCCCAAAGTATCTTCTGTGTCTTGCTAAAAGAATTCCCAATTATTTCATCGTAAACATCACATTTGTGGCAGTACTGTTTTTTTTAATGGCGCTATGTAAATATCGATTTTTTAACAAAAATATTAATTTCCACTAAAGAAGCGCATCAAATAAAAAAATAAAATAGGTGCGTAAAGACAATAGTCAGTAACATACAAAAATATACAGTCTTCTATTTAAAAAATATATATGTGATTATGCCGATTGTTTTTCGAACACCCTGTATAATCCAAAATAATTTTAAAATATACTCCTTAATATCTAGTTTCACCGTGTGCTTCAGAAAAACGTTTCATTTGAATAGCAAATGAGCAATCAAAGACCGGAGTTCAGCTGCAGGACCCTGTATACATTGATATATAATTGCAATGACATGTACCATCCAGAAATAAAATCAGTGTATGATTTTTTTGGTTTCTTTTAATATTCAAACACAAAATTAAAAGTTAATAAATTCGAGATACTAATTTGTCTTATTTGTGAATTGAATTGCATTAACACGATTTGCTACATACATATGTATATGTATGTACATACATACAACATGCACATAGGTTATACTGTTTTATAGAAGAAAGAATTCGTGTCAACGAGGAAATGCTGTATGTATGTATATATGTATGTACATAGATAGAATTCTGAGCATGTACAATTTTCTTTGTTCTTCGTGTGTAACATAAATATAGAAATTTTTATAAAACAATTAACTGTTTATCCGTAGCAAGAATTGCAAGAAACATAACACCAATTGATTGATTACCATGACGCATAATTGTCGTTAACCAGTTCTGGATCTGTGAATCATCTGTATTTATGGATTTGCTCACCTCTAAGCCATTATGTTTCGCCAACCTACGCTGTTTTACAATAGTCGACTATTTGTTTTAATACACATGCAGCGACTAACTTTCATATCCAGGCAATGCTAGGGTACGTTATATATCGACATACACCGTTGTTATTAACTTATTTTTAGAATAATTAATGATTTTTTTTATTATATTAATAATAATTTTTAATTACGTATTGGAAATCTTGTCACGTAGTAAATTTAAAAGCAAATTATTTAAAATCGCAAGACGAAATTTATCTTATTGTGAAACGCAGTTTGTGTTTGCCCATTTAACCTTCAATCTAAAATGAAACTAGATCTATAATTAAAATAATTTACTACGCTTACTATAGTAGCATTTAATTCTATGATGATCAGATACCTTGCCATAAAGAGAAATAATACTAAGCCAATGTGAAGCTGGCTCTCACTATTGCAGCAAACATTTGAAGTTCTGCAAAATGAAATCAAAAATGAACAGAAGACGATATTCAAATATTAACGGTTGTTTCAAACTATGCTCCAGACTTTAACCTTAAAGTTTGTATAGAAAATATGGCAAAGAAAAACCTTTACGATCACCTTTCCCATTTTCAAAAATTTTGCTACAGATTGTTCTTGTTGTTTTAATTTTTCGTTAAATTTCTGCTTCCCACCATAGATAAGCTAATGAAATAGCAGGAGAGTTATTTATGCTATTTATCTGGCTATAAAAATAATGTTATCGCGACGATATCCTTTCATAACGTTTCTGACATTTTCTAGTATAATCTCTGAGTTACCTCCCACCATTCCGGCAGTTCGAAAAGTATTCCAGGTGTAATCTCACTTGTTTAAAACGTTTTATTTTCTACGCCTGGTAGAATTTTGAAACATTATAAAACCAACCTAGGACAAAAAACACGTTTTTATCAATTATTTCACGAATTGTACACGTTTGGAGACTAAATATTCGAAAAAAAATAATAAAACATGCCTATAATGACCTACAATGTTTAAAAGCTCGAATTTTGAAAAAGCGAGGATTAACTTCTTACAAACGAACGTGGTACCTTAATTAGAATTTGGGTATGCACATAGAAAAGTACGTTTAAAATAAGGAAAGTAATTTCTTTGAGAATATAATTTCAAAATGACAAACTGTTATTCATTGCAATCAATTACACTAGAACTCCAATTATCCGGATCAATTGGGACCGGACCCCATTCGGATAATCAAAAATTCAGATAATTGAATTTTCCTGAAAAAAAGGAGTACATATTATTATGTATGTATTTTAAAGAAAGGGAGTGAGAAGTTGCATGTGGTCACACTCGGGCTGACGCTCTATCCACTTCAAGGCCCGCTAACGCTTCACTAGTTAATACTCCCGTTTCTGCTTCAACTTTGACTTCAAGTTCATTTCTTCCTCGATACTTTCTTTTCTCATACTTTCAACAAATTCATCACTTATAATTTGAAACCCAGGGTCTGACGAATCACATACCATCTACTCCTCTGCATCGTCAGTACAAACTTCTGAACATCCACGAATTCTCAAAAGACATCCACAAATTCTCAAAAGAATGTTTCTTAATTCCTTAAATGACAAGTCATCCTCGTCTTCTCCTGTCTCTTCCCTTTCCTTTTCTTGAGCTTCCTTTTCCTTTTTCTCGTTTTCTTTCTCTTCTTCAGTTGATATGCCTTCCAACTTGTTCCACGCACGTCTTAATGTGACTGCCTTAACCAAGCTCCAGGCTTCCGCCAGCATGTAAACGCAGTCTTTCAAATTTTGTGATTAGCCAACACACCTTCTTCGTCTTCGCCCTCTACCAAAAGTTTCCTTAAGACTGGACTTCTGTAATGGCGTTTCATGGTTTCGCCAACAAACTGGTCTATTCAACAAGCTTGTAACGTTTGGCGGTAAAAAGATTCTTGTAAACTAGCCATTCTCTCCCTCTATTTCACCGGTAAGATGAGTTAGTGCACTATCAACAATTAAAAGAACTTTTCTGGCTTCTTTTCCAACAGATTTTTTGTGTTGTTTCACTAGAGGGATGTCGTCGTAGCACTCGGTAAACAAGGATGGGTTGGTTTTTGTAAAAAAGGGGAAGCTTTTTCGCATTTTTAAATGCTCTTGGACTTTGTGACTTCCTCATCAACAGAAGGGGTATTTTATGGTTTCCCGTAGAGTTGGCACACTTAAGCACAGTAACACGGTCTTTACTAACTTTATGTTCTTCTTAAAATAACCATATAATTTAAACTTTAAACAATTATACTTTTATTCTTTCTTAGCATATAGGTACATACATTTCCATATGTTTTATACAAATAGAAAAATATAATTGAGAAGTATTTGCCATGATTTAACCACCAGTGTAAAATAGTAGATATGTAGAAATGTTATAAACATAGACAAGCTGTAACTCCTGCGGTTCGGCTTATGTGAATAGATGACGCGTCAAAGATAAACGTAAATATTGTCCAACAAATAGATCAATTTCCGATGAAATTCAACAATGGGGCAATGTGTTGGTCGAATCCTCCTCCTATTAATTTACGACACATTTTTAATTTTGTCCCTTAAATTAGAGTTATTGTTTCTTTCACCGATTTCCTTATTTCCAAAATCATTCAAACAAATAATTTCATTTTAAAATTTCCATATTCTAAATGAAGAATATGCAATTTCTGCATAATTTTAAGTTAGACATTATATTTTAATAATAACAGTAGTAATTT
>SMLS01061770.1:0-18846 GCA_004785975.1 Popillia japonica
TCACAAAGCTTTTGGTGTAGAATCTTTGCTACATTGTTATGTCGGTCGGTATATTCTTTTGGCGCCAACACGGTGCAGCTACCCATCAGATGGTCTACGGTTTCATCTTTTTGACCACACACTCTACATTTGGCATTTGGCATATTTGAATCCTTTAAAATATGCTTCCTGTACGATTTGGTGGCAACTACCTGGTCCTGGATCGAGAATATGAATCCTTCCGATTCCGCGTACAGATCTCCGCGCGTTAGCCAGGCGAATGTAGCTTGCTTATCTATGTGTGGGTCCTCCACCAACGTCGGATACTTCCCATGTAAGGGCTTCTGCTTCCATTGCTGCACCATGTCGGCTCCGATTCTGCGTCTGCCAGGTCCCATGGCATGTTCGCGCTTCATTTTAAGCGGTGTCACGTCATCATTCCGAGTTATCGCCATATGGATTTCACTAACTTCCCTTTTCGAGTAAAAGTAGCTTCTCAGATTTTCCACTTGACGCTGGTGTTGATCACTCGCTCTTGGAATGCCTCTGCCACCTTGGTGTCTGGGGAGGTGGAATCTTTCTACCGCACTTCTGGGATGGTGTGCTCTATATTTCGTGAAAGCTTTTCTTGTCAGACGATCTAGGTTCTGCAGTTCTGTGTCTGTCCACGCCAAGATCCCGTAGCTGTAGGTTAGAATTGGTATGGCGTAGCTGCAGGTCGCCTTGACTTTATTCTTTCCCACTAACTCCGTTTTCAGTATTTTGTTGAGGCGTTTTGTGTATTTGTCTGTTATTATCTGTTTACCTAGTTTTCGATCTATTGGTCAAGATTGCAAGTAGCTCAGGTATTTATAATGTTCTTGCTCCTCCATACTCTCTATGGCGCCCTCATCTAGGTTGTAATTCTCACTGGGTTGCCATTTTCCTCCCGCCAATGTCTGTATTCTGCACTTGTCCAGTCCAAAGTTCATTTTTAGGTTTTCACTGAACTTTTCGGTGGTCTTCAGCAAGTCATCAAGATGTTTACGACTCGTGGCGTACAATTTCAGATCGTCCATGTATAATAGATGACTTATGCATGTGTTAGTCCCATCAAACGTGTAACCTTTTCTCCGACTCCGCAACATCGTGGTCAGCGGTCGGAGCGCTATGCAGAACCATAGCGGGCTGAGCGCATCTCCCTGGAATATTCTTCTCTTGATTGCAACGGAACTCGTTTTTATTACGTTAGTTGGTGTCATTAGTGTTAGTGTGGTTTTCCATCTAGATGTCATTTCGCGGAGCAATGCGCATAATCTGGGATCTACTTGATATACTTGTAGTATACGGAGGAGCCATGAGTGTGGGACACTGTCAAAGGCCTTTTGATAATCGATGAACGCCATGTGTAGTGGTTGTTTTAGCTTCTTAGCTTCCTCCGTTATTACTGCGTCAATTATTAGTTGCTCCTTGCATCCTCTGGAGCTTCTTCTACATCCCTTCTGCTCTTCATATAACAGCTGATTGTCATCTAAGTGTTTGGATAGCTTGTCTGCCAGTATCGACGTCATTAATTTATACAGCGTCGGCAGGCATGTGATCGGTCTATACTTGGCCGGGTCGTCGGACGGGATTTCAGTTTTCGGTATTAGATATGTCACACCCTCAGTCATAAAGAATGGCGTTTTTTCACCTGGGTTATCTAACATTTCATTCATACACTTTGCTAGGACTTAATGAGATGTTTGGAATTTCTTGTACCAATAGTTGTGTATGTGATCGGCGCCGGGAGCTTTCCAGTTTTGCGTTCTTTTCAGTGCTTCTTTTACATCGCCAGCAGTTATATTAACATATTCCATCGTTCTTATGGCGCTGACTGATTGATCTTCGTGTCTCTTCCACTGACCTTCCGTGTGATTTACATCCTTGCCCCATATTCCGTTCCAGAACTCCTTTATTATATCAGCTGTTGGGTATGTACCCGCACGTTCATTGTTTGCATTGGAATCCAATTTCTTATAGAATAGGCATTGGTTTTGGTGAAACATTAGATTCTGTTCCTTTTTGATCTTCGCTTTCTGGTACCTTCTTGGCCTGTTGGCGATTGCGCCCAGTTTTTGTTTTAGATATTCTAGTATCTCTGGTGTTTCTTTTAGGCTATCGGTTCTGTGTTGAGCCAGTATGGTGTCTGTTGCTCTGCGTATTTTACTACTGGGGTTGGGTCTCATTGCTTGCGTCAGTTGGCCGATCTTTTTGCGTAATTCCGCTATTTTATTCTTCAACCTCCTTTCCCACGCTAATAGGGTAGATTTCTTTCGTTGATTTTCCCTCTCTCTCTCGATTATCGTTTGTCCATGCATTTGGATTACAGTGTAGGCAGCTACATATATGAGGTAGTGTACCTTCTCGATGGTAATCTCCGGCTCTTCCAAGTACTTCAGGATTTATTAGTTGTTGACAATTAAATTATAATGAATTTATTTCAGAAGTGTTAATTGTTATGCTATGTGTATGTGTAACAATACAATTCCTCCCTTTAAATTCTATCTCTTTAAAGTTACTATAAGTGCTGTAATTATTGAAACGATTAAAACTTTTTAATAAAACTAATGGTATAAGTGTATATATATCGTCATGTCATATTGTATAGTTTATGTTGTTTCAATTAAAATATTAAGCGAATGCTAAGAAAATAATGTTAAATTTTCTAATTTATAATTTTTGTAATTATTATTTAAACAATATTTTGCGATAAAATGATGACTAATTTATCATAAACTTCTTTCTTTTATTAATTTATCTATGTTCTACCTGAATTCAGTGTCATCATATTTCTTTCCAATATATTCACAACTTGTTTGGTTTAAATTCGTTTAAATGCTCGCTACCCTTTGCTTATTACAATTGCCCAGTTATGTTTACGTCAATAACGATTCAGAACGGAAAGCCTACAATAGACGTGTTTTATTGCCGTTTGAGTCATTACTTTTGCTCTCGATAGTACATATAAGAGCATATATTATAGACAAACATTTCTAATACTAAAATTAGACTATGGTGTTAAAAATTAGTACATCGTAATTATATTAGTCTCAAATGTAAGTAAATGAGCGCATGTGAATGAGTAAACTAGCTGAATAGGAAGCATTTGGTAGTGAACGGAAATAACACACGTGGATACCGTGAAGATTCTTTATCAGCTGTTTCCACGGTTAATGGTCTCGCTCCCTATGCCCATGCATTAGCGTGAATACACCTGACCTATGTTTACAAGCGAAACCGAAGTGATGGTTAATAAAGCGGTTCTTATGCTTAATTTCGGCTAACATTAAAATCATTGTGCGTGAAGGATACACTTAGATTTGAAACGATTTCCAGTTAATAATTGCCACAACCTTATGTCTATATGTATAAATACATATACATATGTACATTCAATTAAGGAAGAGTCCGATCATCTACGATAAAATGCTGTCGTCTTAAAAAACAAAGCAGGAATGAGGAAATTTGACTTTTTTTTATTGGACATGTGTAATTTTGCCTTCCGACGTTTTAACTGTATATTTAGATAGATCGTGTATGCCTTTTGTTCTTTCATTTTCCTTGTCAACAATGCTATTAAGACAAAAGACAAATTTGGTATGTAGTTTTTATTATTGCGATGATGGGAATAAAAAGAAGATAATAGATATTATGATGGTTTCCGGCTGATGACCATGTCATGGTTTGTAAAATACATATATACAGTTCAAGAAAATACACCAGATATACAATAACAAAGTCGACGTTTCGCCACTAATATAAGTGGCTTCTTTAGGAGCAAACAGGGTTGGGGACTACCAGAAGGTCACAGTAACTCGGCGACTCAACCACCATAGAGGCGAAAACCTTCTGACAAAAAAAGCTGATTTGCAGTCAAAAGAAATGCGTTATACACTTTGAAAAACTATGAAAGGAAAGAGATTCTAGAAAAAAACCGACGAACAATTAACAGATAGGAGGGATATGGAAGTGGAAAAGCCCACATACGAAAAATTTATAGAATGTGTTAAATAAATGAAAAACAACAACACGCTTGGACCTGATAGTATACCAAATAAGCTCATCAAAAATGGAGGTGAAGAACTGGTATGCAGACTCTACCACCTAATAAGAAGAATGTAAAAACAGGGAAGGATGCCCACAGAGTGTAAAACAGGACTCGTAGCTCCTACATGGAAAAAAGGAGACTCAACGCAATTCATGGACTACAGAAGAGGACAACTCGGAGAGTATCAACAGGGTTTCAGAAAAGGGATATCAACAGTAGACGCAATCCACAGACACTTGGACAGAAATATCACTAGAACAACCAAACTGAAAATATAGCAGCAAAAATGTGTTTATCAACACAAGACTGAACAAAACCTGGGTATATTTGGAAGGGAAGTGTTCAGAAAAATGCTAGGTATAAACAGAATAGGTGAGAGTGAATAAGAATACAGGACTCTATGGACGCACGAAATAGATCAGAAAATGGAAGAAGAGACCATAATAAATCACATAAAAGCACGAAGATTTTAATGGTTCGGGCACATAGAAAGACGTGAAAATGCTACAATGATCAGGAAAGTCAGAGACCAATGGTAAATCCGATAAGAGGGAAAACAAAATTAAGACCAAATCTTGGAAGATGTAAGGAAATTAAACATATCAGACATTAGCAGTATAATCAAAAACCACTCTGCAAATTGTGTCAATGATTCAAAGTTATATGTTAAAACTTCTTCAATCCACAAGCTTGCTAATTTCTAACAATACTACTCAGAAATTTAGTAACAGCAGTTTACGTCAAGTATATCAATTAGGTACTGTGTGAATTTAAGCACATTCTGCAGTAGAAAACATCCAGTAATTTTAAGATTGTTATCATATTAAAATTCAATCCGCAATGTTAGTACTACATTAGTCTGGCGGACGACCTCAACGTCGCCTGTATAGATATCGTTAATGCATTTACTTAGCTGCTAAATGTGCAAAATAATGGAGATAATAAAAAGACATGCGTGTTTCTAATTTTAACGAGAGATGAGGTACCCTTCCTAGCAGGGCGAAATTTTAGCACTACCTTTTCTTGCTGACCTTTCAAGCTTTTGTAAAAAAATCGCATGTTTAGTCTGTTCTAGAAGTAACGGATCCCCTATGATAGAAATTTTGTCGACAATCATTTAGTTTAACTTACTTTAACTTGGTATCATGTTCGGTTATAGGGAACATGGTTCTGATGAGTTTTTTAGTCGATTGGCTACAGAGACACAACTTTCTGTATCCTAACTATACACATATGCAGTGCTACGTATTAAAGATATACCAAATCTAACCGTTTCAAAAATTTGCAATGGTTTCACATGTTCTCAGTAATTTATTCAAATAGTATGTTGTAGCTCCTGTGTAGTTATAAACACTAAAGCTTACACATATGTATGTATTTGCTTCTTCTATGATCACGGTTAGCGCATAAATGATGGTATCTATATTTTTGTTCAGCTAAGACTCTTTTGTATTTATAATTATATATATATATATATGTATAATGCATATTAACCCCACAAGTATATATTATATCCTGGCATTCTTTCGCTAACGCGGAACGACCATTATCTAGCTTGATGTTGACTTTAACGGTAAGATTCGTTCTATACATATACACTATTGCAAAATTATACATATAATGAAAGGTTCTTCCTTGATGACAGCATAACGTTACTGAGAACCGTAGTATAATAATAGCGCACCTCATCGAATTCCAGCTATTGCACCGCATCGGTTTTATGATTTGCCTTCTAACCGATTGGCGATACAAAGGGCGGCGACTTTGGTCGCACAACTCGCAGGCACAGTATTAGCCTTCTGTAGAATCGAAAAACGAACAATACGCACACATACTGGAGCAATTGACGCATACTTCACATACTTTTCCGGGGACTCGAACAATTTTCAGAGAATATCATTGGATGGGAGTGATGGGATTCCGACGAAATTAAATGCCACACCATCTAACTACGACTACCGCCGTAATATGTGAGATAAACTGTAGAAGTACTGAGACGTACTTTTGTAATTTTGGGAAAAAACGATTTACTCCTTCAATGTAGCCATCTGTTTTTTTAATAGAATTTATTTCTGCCTTTCCAACCGTTTGTCAAAATAATCAATTCACTATCGTTTCATCAGTAAAATAAGACATAGTTCTTACTTTTGACGCAAATATATTGTTTTGGTTAATGTCTCATTGTTTATAATATTAACTAAGAACTTAGTTTTCTTTGACAACTTCGGTGTAAGCAACATGCAGTAATTTTACTATAAGGCTTCTATACTGGTCTGGTACTGGATGGAAGTATAAAGTAATCAGTTCAGTCTCAAAATAGGTATAGAAGGACTACTTTTCTGCATACGTGTGTAGGTAGTAGGTAGATCTTTGTAATTTTAGAGCACTATGTGTAATTATTGGCATATGCATTCTTATGACCTTTTTTTACTTATCTTATTCTTCTGATATTGTTTCCACTTCTAGGTCAATTACAAGACTCTAATTCGAATAAAGATCAATTTTATTCCAAAACCTTTATACCTTTATAATTTGGTTTTCGTTACAACTTCCTCAGTGAAATAAAATTCACATTTAATTTGAATCAGAGTGTTGTAATTGACCTAGAAGTGGAAAAAATATCAGAAAAATAAGATTATCGGCATAGACAAAATTTTTGAGAACCTCTTAAATTGATAAGAAAGGTTATCATTGTGAAACGTCGGGTTGACCGACAGCTGAACTACAGTCTTGGACAGAGTTTTCATTAAAATAATAATTACTTTCTGGACATGTTATAGGCTTTTTGGGAATACCTGGGAACTTACACCCAAAACATTGATTATATCGCTTATAGGACCCATGGTCACCTATGCTACTATGGTAATTAAAAACGGTCTAGAATTGAAAAGAGACAATATATCACGCTTGCGATGACAACGTAATCCTTTTGGGTCAACTAGATTTCGTATATTCTATCTCAAAAAGAATACTACGATCGTATGCGTACCGTTCCGAGCTTTTTGTGTATGTAGAGGAGTGAAAAAAAGGAATTTCAGACTGTAAAAGACGCTCTTATCAGATTTACAGGTATTGTAAAACATTTCGTAAAAAAAGCAGTCACACAAATGAAATAAAACATATTTACTGCTGTTAGATAGTATATACAGGGTTCGGCATAACAATGTTACCATTTTTAATACTAAATATAGTTTTAAACAAAATATAATGCACTTTAATTCTTATCCTAAATTAATGTATATATATTTAGATTTATTATTTAAAGATAAAATCTTCCAAATGACCACCGTTTTCTGCAATGCATGCTTGTAAACGCTGAGAGAAGTTTACCATGACTCGTTGTAGCATTTCCTCGGAAATGGCTTCAATTTCCTCAGTAATGTGACTTTTTAACTCCTTTAAGTTGTTGATAGCTCCGGAGAAAACCTTACTTTTAAGGTACCCTCATAGAAAAAAATCTGGGGCTGTCAAGTCTGGACTATACGATGGCCTGGGTATATCGCCAAAACGCGAAATCACACGGTCAGGGAACAAGTTACGTAGAGTTTCCAACGATAGACGGGCTGTATGAGCAGTGGCTCCGTCTTGCTGGAAGTAAACATTTTCAATTCCTCGGCGACGCTACATAACGTTCTGAATTTACGGTTAGTGATCGACCATTCCCGTCTTCGAAGAAATAAGGCCCGATAATTCCCATGGATCCAACAGCACACGAAACAATCACCTTTGGACTGTGCAGAGGTTTTCCATGAATTTCTTTTGGATTTATGTCAGACCAATAGCGATTATTCTGTTTATTGGCAAAACATGATAAATAAAAATTGACTTCATCAGACATCAGAAGTTGATTTAGAAAATTAGGATTAATTTGAATAGCGTTTAGGATATTCTGACAACATTCCATTCGATTAAGTTTGTGGCGCGCATCCAGTTCTTGAACAACTTGCGTCTTGTAGGGATGGAATTTTAGGTCCAAGTGTAAAATTCTAGGAAGACTTCTTTCCGAAATGTTAAGAGTTAAAGAGTGTCGTTTTGCGGAACGTTTAGGACTTTGTTGAAACGCATTTCTCACTCGTTCAATATTTTCAGCATGTCTGACTAATCTTCGACCTGTTCCTTTTTTGTTGCGAACGGACCCTTCCTCTTGTCATTTTCTGATCCATTTGCGAATGGTCAGTCAAGATGGTGCATCCCCTCTTCCTCTGTCTCCAAATTCCAGCCGAAATGCACGTTGCACTGCAGTGATCGACCGCACATTTGCAAATTTTTCAACAACAAAAATTTTCGCTTGTAAAGGCCAGCGATCCATTTTCTAAATGTCGCTAACTGACATGTCAAATCCAAAGGTAAATTAATCAATTTATGATCATAACAAAAAATGTATTATCCTTTGATTAAAATATATGTAGTATTAAAAATGGTAACATTGTTATGCCCAGCCCTGTATAATCAATATGCACCATAGTTAAAGTTGCAACAAAATTACATCTAACTTTCGCTTCAGGTTTCGCAATTCGGAACAGTTTTAAACATTTTATTGTAATATCTAACATATCTTGTGTTTCTTCAGCTTTAATAAATGTACAGGAAGAAAATAGTAAAATACACTATCTGCTTATGTATTATAATAATAATAATAATAATAATAATTCATGCCGTAGCATCCCCCAACAGCTTGCGCCAATTACAGGGGGCATCGGCTGGCCATGAGTTATTATTACGCCTGCGGCTGTAGACCGACTTAAGATGTTATCTTTCCGCATTTGCCGTGGAATTTGGAAAACTACAGAAAACCAAATTCAGAAAGATCGCACCGGATTCGATCCCGGTACCCCGAGACTGTGAAGCGAGCGCGCTAGCCACTGCGCTACACAGCCTATTATGTTATTTCAGTAATTAATATAAAGAATTGGCAACTTTGTGGTAATAGTTTCTTCAACATTAAGTTCTTGCTCGAAGCACATAATTTTTTTAAGTATAACCAAATTTCTATCTGTAACCGTCTACTACATCTCTATATTATTATATAAGACAGCCTGTCATTATTCCTGCTACGGTTGCTTACCAACGCTTCTACTATAATTATAGTACTTACCGACTTTTCTCGAAATATTTACTGCCCTTAATAGATTGACAGCACTATAAATTGTAGTTAGCAATATTGATTACGTAGACGAATAATTTATGTAGGTGTTATATAACAGTTAAATAATATTGAATATAACTCAGACTATTAATCTGTAGAGATTCAACAAATAAAAAAACCGTTAACGCGAGCAACTACAGCTTTGGTTGAAACCGCTGTATCCCATCCACTATGCACCATATAATTAAAATGAAAGGTTCCCGACAATTACATTCAACATTTCCGACAACGTTAACAACGAAACCTCATTGTTAAAAAATTGTACATTATCGTTTCAGTCACATAAAGTTATTGTTTTATTTTTATCTAAAAGGAAGCTCAACATGATTTTGCTTTTAGAATCATCCAAACAAAATAAAAAGGGCCGCTTTATAGATGCCAGTAATGATTAAGTAAGCCGTTTGAATTTATCAAAGTGAATTGTACGTTTGGATGGCTGTTAACTTTTGTTTTTATTACATATATTGCACTTTTGTTTTAATATACAGCTAAAAGTTTGATACTATACAGCGAGGTATATAAAGGACAATCAGGACAAATATGTAGAGCAGGACAATAACAAAAACGATCAAGTAAAAATCGAAACAAGTGCAAAATGATTAAAGTGAGGTATTTAATTGAAATTTGTCAATTAGCAAATGAAATTACATATTATCTCCCAATGATTCAGAAATCGCGTTGCTAGAATGCAAGGCTAACACTAAAAGAAACATACAACATAACAACTTTGTCATAGAAAAAATATTTAGTTTGCGGCTGAAATTTCGTCCTTTTATTTATTGAATTTGTGAATATTTTCCGTTACCATTTATCTGTACCTCCATAATTCCTAAGTTATAATACACAATTCTAATATTTTAACTATTTTGTTTCTTAATTTCAACTGAAACCTGACACCAAATACACTTGCCATGGACAACACATCTCATAAAAACTTAATAGCGATTTATTGTAATATAGTTTAGAGAGTTCTAATGAAAAGTATTCGAATTAAGTTATATAACATACACTGCCCACCTTTTGAACTGGTACACTTACAAAAACATGTAAAAATAACAATTTACTAGTTTTTGAGCAACAACTTCTTGCTTCATTGATAGTGTATGGTTTTGGGAAACACTTTTAGGGCGAAGAATTATAAAATAAACCCTAAATAACGAATTTCCAATGTTTTAATAGAAAAATAACAAAATCTTATTTTAGTATTACAAAAAAGTTTGCTTTGGAACCAACAGATAACCAAACACTTAAAGATTAATAATGCATAGTAGCTCCTTTAGCTTTTATGACCTCTTGACAACGTCTTAGCATGCAAGCAATCATCCTCATCGCTGAGGAACAATTTGCCATTCTTCTAAAACGGCAGTTCGGAGCTGATGGTGATTGTTTGGATCCCCTACTCGTGATCATATCAACATCTTCAAGTTATCTGACACGTTCTCTATGGGATAAAGATCAGGAGAGTTCGTTGGCCAATCTATGTGCGTAATATTGTTCGCTACAAAAGACGCCCGTTTGATCAACAAACACAAGACCATCACCTATTTCATTAACAAATGGCAACACTACAAGTTGTAATACCGTATTAGCAGATTTGACACTATTAATTGCAGCATTTCCAAGCATAATCAATTCAGTACAACGAGACACAGCAAAACTTTTCCAAATGGTTATTAAATCACCACCAGTCATTAAGTATATCAGCTCAAAAGTTGAGCAGTATAGATGTATATGTATGTATATGTCGCTAAATAAATTATATAACTTCTTAATTGTTCACATTGTTTACATTTTATCGTTTTTAAAAATCTATTAAGAGACTTAAAATTTTTATTAAAACAATATACTCAGTAGACATAGACCATATAAAATTTTCATATTCCTAGGTGAAACACTCACTATACACATACTATCCTAAACGAAACATGATAACCTAACATTCGGATATCAAACATAATAATAATCGCATATATTTGGAAAGCGCGTGTAAGAATTTTTTGTGCACCTTTACTAGACCAGATGCGCATTGCTTTTTTTAATATTATAACAAAGGATTTAACGCTTCATTCGTGTTACGTTCGTATTTATTAAGCACGTCATTATTCATTATTCACAGTAACATTTGGATAGTATAATCAATGGGCAAGAGCTCTCTCACGCAATGAATCTTGTTGAAAATGTTGTTAATCTGTTTTAAGAATTTTCTAGCCCATTCCACCATTTCGCAGTAAGGGCATTTATCTGAGTCCACCTTCACTCGCTCACACAGGTATTGCCTGAAGCATCCATAACCTAGTAGCGCTTGTGTGGTAAAGTAATTGAGGTGAAGTTTCTGGTCGCCTCCCGCCATATCTACACTGCATAAAGTATCAGCGAATACATCACACCAGCCAAGATTCTCTTTTTAGATGGTCAAGGGCGTCCCACGTTGGGCATTAAGCATGAAAGTGGGGAAATGGTCCTTTCTGTTTTGGCAATGCTCTCTCGGATATGTGTTGCAAAGGACAATTTTGAGTAAAGCCAGACTCCCAAATATTTAATCGCCGATTTTGGGATTAACGCGTGCCCCTGTAACTTAAACTGAATCCCCCAATTTTACATTATGTGGTCAGCAGGAGAGTTTCTGACTTCTCTGGCACAAACTGAAGTTCCATTGATTTCAATCAATTAGTAATTCTGAACAGAACTACATCTACCAATCTTGTCAAGGTCTGTTGGTTAATGGCTGTCACTACCAGGACAACATCGTCTGCGAAACCAATCATTTGGGCCCCCTGTGGCAGTGGCATTTTAAGTAGGTCGTCGTGTATGACATTCCATAATGTCCTAATACCCCCGGGGCACTACGTAATTTGTGGGTTCTATGAGGTCTTTTGCCAATACTTGCTAGCAATTACCAATTATTGGCAAAAGACCTCATTTAACTTAATTCCAAGAAGACGATACGGCGCATATAGGAACCTTGAAATGTGTATACTCTACAGCATGGAAGTGTATTTATGAAGGTACTAGTCTAGAACAACGTATGAATACACAATATTTATGTTTCTTGAATAGTTAACACGACGAACATAGTGGTACTTAATATAGTTCGTGGTTACCTCAAATTCCAAAACTAATATCGATTACTTTTATCTCTCGAAGATTTCCTTTTATTAGCCTTTGTTAATATGAATTTGAAAATAGCCATGAGGACTACAAAAGGAGGGCGCCTTGATGCATCCTCTACACAGTTGACTATTTTGCAATAAATTGTAGTTTTTCAGTGTACAAGTGTTTACAATCACATTTAAGTTCCTATCAAGAATATTCCTATTTGAACACAAATTTATCATTTCACTAGTAAAACACTTTAGACTGTTTATGAGTTTGTAATACTAATGTTCTGGTATCAAGTATAATGATAAGCACACATGCATGCGTTGGCCCCTTGTTAAGTTTGTATTTTATATTTACTTATATTTTTATATGTTTATGTAGTATTAACGACACGTAAATTATAGAAAAAAGCGAATAAAGATCTATCTGCGTTAAGTATAACTATATTGTTATGTTATTATTGTTATTATTCATACCCATCATATTCATCTCCTTATTGGTGTTAGGAATTCAAATTAAAAAAAAAATATTAAATTAAATTAAAGTAAACAATTATATTAATTAATTAATTATTAATTAGTTAAAAGAAAAATAACGCCAGCCAACGGCGTGCACGGGGAATAATAAAAAAACCCAGATTATAATGTGAAAAATTTTATTCCTCAGCATTTATTGTAAAAACACATTACAAACACATATAATACATAACTACATCAATTTCGGCACAACAAACATAAAATTCAAGCTGAAATTACGAAAATCATCTTTAAAAAATATCAAGCAGTACATTTGGCAATTTACGGAGTGGTAGGCCTGGGTGAAACGGAGAAACAAAAGGGAGGGGACAGTTGTTTACAAGTTTTGACGACTGACAGAACACTAGAACAAGTCACGGAAACCGATTTTAACGAAAATACAACATTTGAAAACAAGTAAAGGTTTATAAGTGCCCATTAGACCTTCAGCCATCAAAATTAAAGTAGTGAACAGTGAAGAAAACCCGAAAAAAGAAAAACAAGATTGGAAACGGCAGGGAGGAGTTTGCAACGCGCACAGGAGGATAGCGGATACAAAAAACACACACACACATTTAATTAGGTACATCGGAAAATTACAGGTAAAGGTCGTGGGTGGGTTATTTAGATAACCATTGTAAAAAATTTAATCACATTATAATCTGGTTCTTCCTAAACTGTTCATATTTTTTATTTTGCGTCATTAGTGACACACAACAATATATATAACAGTAAAGTTCACAACAAAAGTAAAACGGTATATATTTTTGAACGTAAAACAAACTGTTTAAAAACTTTGTTAGCACAGTGACTATTACAGATTTGGATATGGAATGCAAATAATACAACTTTATCGAGAGGCTTCTTTTCACTAATTACTTAGAAAAGCAGTATTGAAAAAATAACAAAAATTATGAGCTGTCACTCTCGAGAGCAGACAACTTTCTAAACCGATGGAGCATCTGATTTAAATCGTTTGTTCGAATCGTTTTGTTGAAGGAGGTACATATAACAATTATTGAAGTATTAATAGTGCTACTTACAGAAATAGTCTACATAAGATATGATGAAAGATTCACACTTAAATATACATACAACACTTCTTTGCAATACTTGAATTTCAGACATTGCAATACGCAGTAGCACCATACCTGTGTGTATTGAACAACTTAGTTTTTTTTCTGGGCTCAAGTATGTATTGTAATTCAGTAGCTCCCAACTGCTATCTTCCAACATTCTACGTAAATAACTAAAATGTCAAAATATGTGTTGCTGCCATGAAATGGCGCTACCATAAAGGAAAACAGTAATTGATCAAGTCGTATTAGAATTGGTAATCATGTTAAATACACAAGAGCTCGTATTTTAATCATATATAATAGTACATGTGAAAATAAATGCCTTTTCAGAACATCAATAATATTTCGACAAATTTTAACTAAATACTTGCTAAAATAAAAGTAGTATGTATATATCTTAGTTTTGTATTGAAATGGACAGCTGCCCACACTAGTAAAAGTAATCCTACAAAAAGACATTTCTTGTAAAATAAAAATTATAAAGCGGTAGCAACTGTTCAAGAAAACTACCAAAATAATTTGCATCCTTTACACTAACTTCCCTGTTGTAAGTGTTGCGGTTCCCCTTACTGTTCCACAACAGCGGCAACCTTAAAACCGCCAACATCTAGACTTGTCATACCCTATAACTACGTTAAGTGTATTTACTTACATATATGTACAATTCAGGGTAAAGAGTTAGCGGAAGTTTAATACTACCACGTTTCGCGTGAATTTATATACCTATTCGTGTATATACGACACACTGGCAAGTTTAGTAATCTCGGTCTTGGTGGATGAGCCACTTTAATGAAAGAGATTAATTAGCGGTTTAAGAAGAACAAGTCCGGATCGAGCAAGTTATGTTTACTCAGACGGAGTTTTGGCCGTAATTAGCGGCAGACATAATTTTTGTTATTAGATCTTTTCCTACGCTCCTCTCACTTGACTGAGTTTCTTTTAGAGAAACGAGCCATGACGGCGACGTGACTTCGTTATTTCTTCTAAAAGTAGTGTGAAAATAGAGTTGTTTTCATACTAGTGCGCAATTCTTCAACACTTTTGCAACAATATTGGTCAATTAGTAGAATTTTGTACATTTACATGAATAGTTATAATCAAGTGCAGATAACAAAGTCAGTTTTTAGTCCGGGGTGGTTATATAGTGCAAAACGCATGTCATTACGAATTTATAAATGTCGTAAATTATTACTTACTTGACAGAAGGTGACCTTAAGTCAAAATATACATGACCTATTGCGCTATTTTACAAAGATGTTTACTCAAAAACAAAATAAAAAAAAATCCTTGTCTTCCATGTAAACAAAAACTCTTAGGATTGTCCTTGAAATGTTACACGCTTCTAAAATTGAGAACAAAAATGTTTTGGTTTTTTTTAAAATTGTTAGATAGGATCGGCTACGTATCCGATATGCTTTTTTCCAGCGTTAATATCACCTGCTGATGTTAGCGGGAACTCTGCTGACTTTCGCTTTGTAGTTAAGTTCGTTTTAGTGTGACGAACAAAACGACCAAACTTATCGATGCTCATTATTGAAATGATACACATTTAGGAAATAGAGCCATACTTATTGTATAACAGCAGCCTCTCTCAATTCTTCGATTATTGGCATGATCTCGTTGTTGTGATTAGTATTTCCAGCGGTTTAAGCGTTAGAAGTTTAAGGCGGTCAACTAATTCGTTCACATTCTCCCAATACACGTACTGATAAGTTTTGGTAGATACTACCATGTGTCCTTCACCGGAGATACAATGCGAAATCAAAGGTTTGATTATATTTCCATACTTGAGACTTTTATTCCCTCTCATTTGGTTTGCAGGGTCAAAATCGCGAGCACATGTGTTTCCAGTAAAATTTTGCGATATGAATCTTTATCCTCCTGCGTGTAATTTTTTGGTTGTGCTTTAAACAGCAATTCATACAAACCTTCAGTACCCTTATACACTTTTTCGTTGATTACTATATTATTCTTAACGAAATTTACAGCGGTCTTTCCCATTTTAATTTGATTTATATGCGAATCTAATATCGAACCGAAGGTAGTGTCATATGCTTTACTTCTAGCTTGAAGTAGACCTCGTATATAACTTCTAGGCAACGGTTCAGATGCGTAAAAGTATTCCTGAAGAGGGCAACCTACATAAGGCTGCAATATTGATGTTCGTTGAAGAGTAGAAGGTGGAGTAGTAGGTTGGTCGGATTCATCATGTTTGGCTGCCATTTCCAATAGTGGTTCCTTGATGGATTCCATTTCATGCGTGAATGTTGAATCTAATTTCGTCAAAGGTTCGACAATGGGTTTAAACGTTTTTTTCTAATAACTCGTTAGTTTCTGCACGACCTAATTTCAACTGCATATGCTTTTTCCGTATCGCCCTAGCGGCTTTTAATATTTTGAGTTTTAACTCGCGATTTTTCTCATTCATGTCTTGATCAGCCTCGATTTTAATAGATCTGATTTAAACAGCACCGATGTTAACAGGCCTGATTTAAACAGGTCCGATTTTAACAGGTCTGATTTAAACAGGGCCGATTTTAACAGGTCTGATTTAAACAGGGCCGAGAGCTTTTACTCCTAGTTTGACTGTTTATAAACGAAATGACACTTGCTCAGACAGGTAATAAACAGTACGAATGTTAAAGAAAGAGCTTGTGGTGGGCGTATTATACCAATATACGGGCTGTATTTGAAATAAAAGTAAAAAATATTAAGAATGGCAAGATACAATTATGTAGAATATTACTCCAAGAAATGTTTGTTCGATTACGCAGCGAATGCCAAAATTAAAATCTCCCTTATAAATTGTAATATGCGCCGCCTATTGAATCGAGAATGTTGACCTCGATCAAACTAACGCAAGACATTGCAAAAACAGCTGTTGGAAAAACTACGAGATAACCCTGATGTGTCAGCTACACCTACTCTGCGCTATATGCATTCGTTTAAACACAGTGGCGCGACGAATATTTTATAAATATCTTTGTCATTTTTTTTCTCGCGTCTGGGAAGGAATTTGTGCAACATTTTTCATAGTCTACCTATGAAATTTTTTTTTAATTTTGTTGTGATCTTTTGAACAGGCGAAACATGCAAACACTATTCCCTTTTGAACAAAATAAAATTTCTTGATTTAAAAATATTCTTCTGTTTTCCAAATCAAATTCTAGCCATCATGACGTTTAGAAATATCTAATGTAAAGAATAATTAACTGCTAGTCTTTTTAACCAGTAAAAACAATAGTTTTTTTTATAAAAAAATAAAATACAATGTCGTGCATAGACGTACTTACATATCTTCCGTGAATTAAGTCAAAAAAATCTAGTAGGTTGCTTTTATGTTTTGTTTGCACAAATTATGACTTCAATCCTAGTATTTTAAAATTATCGCGCTTCTTTGGACTTCTAATGTAGGCATGTACCGAAATTTAGACGATTTACGAAACGACATTACAAGACAATGTCAACAAATTAATGAAGGCATGTTAATTCGCGTTTTCGAAAATATGAAGCGTCGTATAAACTTATGTTTAAATGTTAATAGTCAATATTTTCAGCAACTGTTGTGGGCGTTTTAGTTAATTTAGTATTCTTTACACAAACTTGTTACTTAATTTGTGTTGTGCGATACCGTAATAAATGTCAATGTCAATGACAGTAATTTTAAACCTGTGAAGTATTACTTTATTGTATTAAAATACTTTCAATAGCTTTCAAAAGAACAGGTGCTTAGAATATCCAAAACAACAACACGAAATAACAACGATGAATAAGAAGATAAATTTTAGGTGATAATAGAAAAGAACGTGTCATAAACAATATCACAACCAATCTATACTGTCATACTATGTATCCTATGTATAATGATAGCGGAACTTATTTTACTGCCAACTTAAATTTCTAACTTCGCGCCTTTAATTTGACATTGATTTCAAACATTTATGAACACATATTATTAGACAACTCATAAAAGGGACATTTTATGAAAGGTGCCCCGTAAATCTTTCTTTATATAAGAAATAGTAATCCTACAATGCTTAACTTAATTAAATAATATTAATTGGATAATAAAACAACATAGATGTTAACAAGGGACAGATATAAACATGTCAAATGTCAAAGTATATAGGAACTGAAAAATGATTATAAGGGAAACAACAGTTTCCAAGAACATCTGGTAAATAAATATGTGCTTGTTAAAGTACATCAAGATGTTGGTTCCACTGTTAAGTAAAAAAGTACCTACTAGATGATGATTTCATAATTTTTATTAGTCTAGGATATGAACTATAGTTCTCCAATATGTATGGGACATATTTTCCGTTACTATAATGCTAAAAGAATTGTGTTACTTTAAAATTATTTGGTCATAACTTGTACTCCAATATGTAATTTGAAGTAATGTGGGTTTATAACATATGAGCAAAAGGTTGTTTTGTAAATCAGAACGTATCGTGTATCTTCATCAGTAGTTGAAATTATATTGGTTATGTAAGCTAATCATCTTGTCAAATAAATCGTACAATACTTACATATATCGTCGAGCTTCGCCTTATTTATGGTTTATTTTTAATTTATTACATAATATGTTGAAAATGGCCACTAGTTTCATGCAAACACAAAATTACACGCGTCTTTGTATTTTCAAATGTGTTCCGGAGAATTTCGGAGATAATATTGGCACATTCTTCAATTATTTCATTTTGCAACTCGGGAAGTGTGTACAAATGTGTAAGTACAAATCTTCAACGGACTTTGTTACAGGATTGTTGAATTTTGATTTCATTTCAACATTGGAGTTAAACAAATTATCTGTAAGACGTGCACCACCAATCTTCAATGCCACACCTAGAACCTTATTTTTATGAAGACATTATGAATGACGGAAATAACCTCAAGTTTTAAACAACCAAATCATTATTTGACAGATCGTTATTAATGTACACACATATAAATGTT
>SMLS01061772.1:0-24479 GCA_004785975.1 Popillia japonica
TAATTTGAGGCTATGTACAATAATTATATATTCAGCAAATTTCATTTTAAATTCCAAAACCTGTATATCACACTCTTTACACTCTTTCTTCATCGCATTTGTAATGGCTACATACAATTGAATATTCCATTCTTGCAACTAATAAATTAGAAAACTATTACGTGTTCATGAAATCACGAAAAAGTTTAACTAATTACATTTGCATATGTTACTAACTGTTGTTGTTCGAAGTGCATAATTCATAAGAGGTGAGTATACAAAAATAGTACAACAGTTTTCCACTAGTACCTTGGCTGAATCGCACTTCCACTCAATAATTAATAATTTGTTAATCAGCATAGCATGATTGAAGTTGTCAAATCATTGCTTGTGGTAGTCGAGGAGCAGGTTACGAATTAATCAAATCATATCTAACCAACAAGCAGGAATACATAAACCATGAACCCATTTACCGCATTCTGTAATTACTTTACATATTGCACAAGCTTGCTTACTTCCGTGCTATTAATAACAATAATGATGATTTAAATTGGAAAACAAGAAAGGTCAAGTCGTTTAAGAAAGGAAATACAGAAATACAGATTTCTAAAGATGTTATCTAATTTTACTAAAAGTCGTGTGAAGTGTATATAAATGATGACATGATTTTTCTTAATTACGTGTACAGTATTTCATATTACCGATGTTTAATTACCTCATTTTTAAGTAGCTGTTAATATATCACAACTCTGAATTCTATTGCGTCTGATTCCCATATTAATTTTTATTTTCGTGTATGTTAGTATTTATTTGAGAGCATATTTAGTAGTTTTGGTGAACATTACGGAATTTTAGACGGGCGATTTTGCTTCTCTGCTTCAGGTTATATTGCCTTTGTTCACAACCTATTGTCAAGGTTATCGATCGCATTCACTGAAAACATTGGAAAACCCACTTTGCCCTCTATTGTAAGTATACCGGGATAAAATAGAACATTAGAAATAGTTTTTTTTTAGAGACTCTGTAACTAATTTCACTGGACCAGAACCGGGTCTGGCAAAAACTGCACTACGTGGTGCAGTAGTTGAGCGGATTGCAAAAGCACATCAGATACACTAGAACAACGTTGAAAGGCAGTTCCACAGCAAACGGATGATGGGATCATTCATCCCAGTAATTATCAGTGGATGTGCTGGTTCTTAACCGTGTACAGCTTAGAACAGTAACGAGTCTGTTAACAGGACACGGCTGTGTAAGGGAATATCTGCGTAGAAGTGAAATCTTTACAAGTGAATCTATCTGCAGATTATGCAATGACGCGGACGAAACAGCCTACCACATTTAATTTCAATACGCTGCATTGGAAGAACGGAGACTGTCATTTTTGGAACGAACTAATCAATTAACAGGTCTACCGGAAAGAGATTTACTGTACAGACTATTAAACCTTGTACAGGGGACTAACCTGCTTATGTAAAGAAACTCACTAGGGACGAAATAATACAATAGTGCATAGGCCGCGGTGCTAAGGAGATGATGCAAAGACCTGGTCCGTACCCAGTGGTTTAATCAAATCAAATAAATTAAGTTCTCTTTGTTATTGGTATGTAGTACTTATTTTTTGCGAAATGTTTTTATTTGTGAATTTCATTTTCATTATGTTTTACCTATCTGCTTACATTAACCTGTTTTTGTACCTGTTTAATACTTTCATCGCAGTATTTTAAGAATTTCATACTTTTATATAGGATTTTGCATCTGTTCCAAAGAGATATTATATTTCATTTACTTCTTGAGTTTTCAGCTTGTTTCCTGTAGTTTGCTTTTCCCCAGTGGCGCCTATCTGTTCCGAAATATATGCTGTGGCGTCGTACGATAAGGGTCTCACCTAATATGTTGGTGGAAAGCGAGATTGGACAAGTTCGCAACGATTCCATTTGTTGTAATTAGTTTATTTTTTCAGATACCAATAGCTTTTATATCCTAATCACAACTCTAACATCTGGCATGTGGAGAAGTAGTGTAAATATATACAAGAAAAAATAAAATATATCAAGTAAGTGACTCCTTCAGGAGTAAAATGTGTGTAAGAAAATTAAGAAGGTGACTCGATGTGTCAACCATGCTAGAGACAAAAAGCTTCTTACTGAAAGGTGGCTGAAGATGGTACAAGGTTGTGATAACTTGACGTGTCAACCCGTCTATGAGCTTTTAGTGAAAAGGTTGTGGCATCTAGTGCTATATTTGCACTACTATAAGTATAAGGCGATTTAAGTACGAAAGCTCATCATAATAGCGACTACAGATATGATACAGGTTTTAATGTAATTTCATTAATAGTAGTTTAAGTAGGGTTTTTAATATCTTGTTAGTATGTAAAACATAAAACGTGCATTACTTATATTATGAGGGTTTCTGGGTGTTGACCGTGTCATGACTGCGGCTAAAATATGTATATACAGTACAAAAAATGCACAAGATAGACAATAAAAAGCTCGCTGTTTCGCCATTAATATAAATGGTTTCTGTAGGAGCAACGGGTATTTGGGGAATGCCATAAGCTCACGGTAACTTGACGTATAAACCCCGCTAGAGCCGCAAACCTTCTGGCAGGTGAGGGATGTCAGGTTATGGTAACTAGACGTGTCAACCACGCTGTAGGCGAAAACCTTCTTTATTTGTATTTTTTATATAACCCTCTAAATTTCCCCCGATATTTTCGTAAAAATTAAAAAAATCTTCGAAAAATTTTATTTTGTGAGCGTGACAACAAAAATGAAATATCTATTAAGCCAGAAGGTTTTTTATTATTGATTTTTTTTTGAAAATTCAGAACAAAATCCATACATTCTGCATCTAAGGAATAAATGATCAAATTAAATTACCTTACAAATTTCAAATAATAAATTTATTTTCAAATGAAAACATCTACTTTAGATGAAAATCTTAGAAGCTATTTGAGTTTTTATTTATACATAAATACACTGAACATTTTGCGCAATAAAACACTGGACTTGTGTTACAGCTGGGTTTCTTACATCGCCCCCGTTTTCCTTGTACAATTGGCCAATGACTGCCACCATTCTGGCGTATATTGTTCTTGGGTAAAGGTTTCGTTACATGCCCTTTTGTCTTCTTCAGGGCCTGTTCATTAGCAATGCGCCGCGGCAACAAAAAAGTGCACATAGAATGAAACGTGACGAATATGTAGCACACGTCCTTAAAGGGATAATATAACTTTAATTGTCATTTTGCATGTCATTATACATACTAATACTATAATAATAATAATCTACCGCAATAAAATTGTTGTGGTAAAATTGTGGTAGATTATTATTAAACCATATATTGTACTCCATATACAATACTATGACGGGGTCAAAACTCGGAAGCGCTAATAGCATAAGTATAATTGTATTAGTACAATGTTATTTGATTTTACCAACACCAGTAATGAAAGATTTATATGTGCACGGAATGTTTATTATTGAACGTAAATCGCATATCTTAAGAATAGCAATTTCTAATACAGAAAACTAGAAAAAACTCCATGATTTAAGGCCACTTTACACCATGCTAGATTCATACTTTTTCGATACTATTTTCTAGAAACGAAAAAAATTGTTAGAAAAAGTATCATGTAAAGGCCACTTTACACCAAACTATACTAGATGCTATCTTTTTTAAAAACTAGATCCTGTCCCATTTTTGTTTCTAAATTGATACTAGAACATGCGCAGAAGTACTTTTGGCAGATTGGCCAACATCCGAAAATAAATACAAAGTAAAGTATATTATTGGAAACAAAGGTAGGTTATGTTGGTCAAGTTGGTAGAACTTAAAAGTTGTTTAGTAGCGCCATCACGTATTGATTTGTTGTACTCCCACCTTTAATTCCGGGTGTTTTGTCTGTATCGATTGCTTTTATCGCATTAATTGTTAGCAGTATATACCAGAATTCGGCATTGGCTTAGTGATTTTTCTTTCGATTTGACCGGCAACGCATTATCTCTTTAGACGGGGCTTTACTACATATATCGCATATACATGTATATTCAATTACAACTTTTTTCGGAGATTTTCATAACTGACATACTTCCTGGGCCTACTTAGTCCTGAAACTAAATGTTTTAGAATTGGCCATATTTCTTTGCAAAACTGGCGAAGTATTTCCATTTTATCATTGTAAGTAAAGCATGAGCAGACATAAATATGTTCACAAGAATTTACTGCATTCTGTACAGGATGTTTTCACATACTTCAAAACAATTTAAACATTATGTATACTTACGTAAGTTAGTGAGATGTCCATCGCAAAATAAGAAATTCTAGTCACTTGTAATTTTTTGAAAGACAGTCAAGATTTTCAAGAAGGACAGCATCACAACAATTGCTCCAAATTCGCACCACCGCGCGGGCCGTATAAGTGAATTACGTACAAATGGAACAACATTCCGTTCCCGTATGTTATTTGTTTCCGCAATGATTCGTTCCCTTAATTATTCAATATCATTAAGCTCGGTACGATAGGCACGCTGTTTCAAACAACTCCGCAGAAAGAAATCAACTGGACTTAAGTCAGGAAAACCGCACAGGCCCTCCACGCCCTATTCAGCGATATGCGAACACATTATTTAAATGTTCACGTACAACACAAAATGTACCGGCACCGTCATGTTGATACCACATTCTAGCCCTAACATTAAGAGGAACATCTTGGAGCAACTCCGGCAGAGTATTATTTAAAAAATGTAAATACGTCTGTCCATTGACGCGAAGTGGCAAGAAAAATGGTCAGACAATTAGATCATTAATTATTCCTAGCCAGACATTGAGCACGAACTGCCGTTGATGGTGTGCAGGTCGAAGTAAATGTGAGTTTTCAAACTGCCATTCGTTTGCTTTGTCATAATTAAATGTATCATTGCACGTAAAAGTCGCTTCATCGAAAAATAAAATATTAGCCACAAAGTTTGCATTTTGTTCATTTCTTTTGCCTAACCACTCACAAAACACGACTTTGGCGGCGTAGTTTGCCGGTAATAAACTGTGCACGCGTTGGTGATGATAAGGGTGCAGCTGATTATCGCGTAACGTTCTCCAGACAACGGAATTGGAGACATGGACGAGGCTAGCAAGTTCCTTTGTGCTAAGTGTAGGGTTATTGTCAGTTGGTTCGACAATTTCTTCTTCGGCATTTATTATTCGCGCACTTCTACATGGACCTGCCGGTTCTCGAGGTTGGATTCGCCCTGTGTCTCGCAAACGTTGAGTAACTCGTCCAAAAGTCTCGGTTCCGGGCAAACATCTATTTGAAAATAGCTGCGTGTATCTTCTACGGGCACGTGCACTATTCTGTTCATAATCGCAGTAAAGTAACAATATGTCTACCAGTTCATGATTAGGAAAAGCCATGTTCATAAAAAGCAATAGCATTCGTTAAGTAACGCTAAAACTGTTAAAAGTTACTAACGAAAATACAAAATCATACTACGGCACATAACCGATCTAATTGAGACGTTCATTTTCAGCATTCGGAAGTGTAAACAGTATTACGTGTTGTCAGTTGCCCACACAGACTCCTTGTCCAACATACGGCGACCATGCACATTAATTTTTATTTTGATGTAAATGCAGCTTCAAAAGAACGTATATATACACTTATTAAATCTTCGAATCAATTCATCTCGTTCTTCCAACGAAACAAATATTATCTTAGTTTTCACAATTTTGCATGGAAATTTTGTTTATAACGCCATGGTTTTTATATATAACATAAAGCTTGTGTATGGGAACTTGTGCAACTAATCGTAAAAATGCAAAAATAATTTATAATAATTAGCTCATAATTTATTGATATATCTTAGTGATCTTACATTACATAGAATTATATTAAACGGTAGTATTACTTGACGTGAATAATGGACTCATAAATCCATAATGTTCTAGCGTACATAATTTTGACATAAATAGTATTTGGTATTATTAATTTCCTGTATATATTCATTATCTACGCACATGCAAGCTTCCTTTGCCAACACATTTATTTCCATTATATTTTATTTCCTTCTGTGTCAAATATTTACTTAACGGAATATTTAATCTTTCAGTCGATTAATTTTTACATTACATATAATGTAGCTAGTCCGGTATCACGAAAGTATTATTAATAATCCTGGGGGTAATATAACGGCGTTATTTCTGAATGTTCAATCGAATTTCTGCATACGATAATGTCGCTGTACCTGTATCATATAGAGTCATTTCTCGGTGATACACAATATAGATGAGAACTCCAAAGTAGAGACGGCTTGTATAGCCTCGATAAGTGAGTGTAGTAAATGTCATCGTAACCTAAACACTTACAGGTAATATACGCGTTAGTAAAAAGTCCCGAAACGGTCGAATAACTTTGTTATTTGAAAATTATGATTTCTGAAATTTGGTTTGGGGGGTATAGTTAATATAAATGCATTTTATGCAATACAGTTTATATTTTTTTCACTTCCGGTTTAATCGGCAATACGTCCAACTTTTTTTTTTAAACGGAACGCCCAGATTTTTTTAACACTTTTGAATGCAAAATAAAGAACTACGTTCAGGAAGTATTAAGATGTTTATTTTTATTCACAAAAAAACAGTTAAAAAATTAGAAAAGTGTCCTAATACAGAAAAAACAAGGTACCTTTGAAAAAAGTTGTTGTTTAGTGTTTGCATTCTTTTTGCCGTCACATTTGACAATTTTAACAGCGTTTTAACTTTTGCATCGCTATATATTTACTTATTTTAGACATTGACACATTTGAAAATGGCAGCAAAACTTACTGAATCAGAACGAATTGAGATATTAATGATGCGTGGGTACGGTGATCGTCAACGTTCTTTTGAAGAGGTTCGTATTTTGTTTAATACTGTTTATCCGGATCGTCACATTAGTAAAAGTGCGGTATGCCGACCAATGTTTGAAGTCTTTCGTCAGGTGAAGGATTTACCTAGAAGGGGACGTCCATTAACAGCAACAGATGAAGAAACTAGTTTGAATGTGTTACTTACAGTGGAAGAAAATCATCACGTGTCCGCAGCAGAATTAGGTCAAATTCATGAGATCTCTCAAAAATCTGCTCATAACATTCTTAAATCAGCAAGAATGAAAGTCTATAAACTGTATCCCGTCCATGAGTTAACTGAAGATGATCCAGATCCTAGAATACATTTTTGCGAAACAATGACGGAATTGATCGAGCAGCAGCCTGATGTTTTAGATCACATCATTTTTTCAGATGAGGCAACGTTTTGTCTCAACGGCACTGTGAACAGACATAATTGTCGCTACTGGTCAATTGAAAATCCGCATTGGATTGAAGAAGTCCATACACAGCGTCCTCAAAAGGTGAATGTCTGGGCTGGTCTTGTTGGAAACAACATCATAGGACCATTTTTTATAAGAAGAAATATAACTGGCAACGTCTACTTAAATTTATTGCGAAATGAGGTTGTTCCAGCACTTGCGGCCCTCTTTCCAATTGCAAACATAGGTGATCACCCTAATGCACATTTTTGGTTTCAACAAGATGGAGCTCCCCTCCCCCCACCCCCCCCCATTTTGCCCATAATGTCCGCGATTATTTGAATGAAATTTTTCCGGAACGTTGGATCGGACGTAGAGGAGCAATCGAATGGCCAGCACGTTCGCCAGATCTCTCGCCATTAGATTTTTCCTTTTGGGGTCACTTGAAATGTCAAGTGTACAAAAATCGTCCACATAATCTTGAACAATTGGAAGAGAGAATAGTTCAAGAAGCCAATTGCATCACTCGAGAACAAATACAAAATTCAATAAGAAATTTTACTGACCGTTTACATTTTTTTCAAATTGTAAATGGAGAGCATTTTGAACAATTATTGTAATCGCAACCGGAATAGACAGGTATCTTGATTTTTCTGTATTAGGACACTTTTAATTTTTTAACTGTTTTCTTGTGAATAAAAATAAACACCTTAATACTTCCTGAACGTAGTTTTTTATTTTGCATTCAAAAGTGTTAAAAAAATCTGGGCGTTCCGTTTAAAAAAAAAAGTTGGACGTATTGCCGATTAAACCGGAAGTGAAAAAAATATAAACTGTATTGCATGAAATGCATTTATATTAACTATACTCCCATACCAAATTTCAGAAATCATAATTTTCAAATAAAGTTATTCGACCGTTCCGGGACTTTTTACTAACGCTGTATAATCCTTTGCTTCCTTTCTAAAAAAATTGCGGTTGGTTACTACTATATTACAAGCATTTTGAATTATAATAGATAATTTTGCGATATCTGTTTAGTGTCCTTCAACTAAATGTTTTTATAAAATCACTATTAACAACCTATATAAGAGACTTTACGCTCTGTACTGATGCAAAAGATTTAGGTGAGTAGTTTATTTTTAGATAACCTGCGATAAGAGAATGTTCTTTCTGTGACAACTCAATCAGACATTCCTCCGAATATACCAAAATCAATCATAATAAACTTGCACTTAGCATTTGCAATAGCAATTGCTCACAAGCTATGTGAACCTTTATAATTACAATAATGAGACTAACTATGCGCTGTTGACAGAATGACTGCGAACATGTTCTTTTCCACACCTCCTATGAAAACTGCAATTAAAATTGTTTTAAATACTAGAAACTAGTCGATGAACTTACATCTAGTAAACTAAGTGTTACTTTTACTATCTTTCACTAAAATTTGTTCAGGAGACTCAACACTATTAGTGTTAACAACTGAACACTACAGCAGTGTAATTCCTAATGTAAGTTTGTCATTAAAGAGACAACAGTTTACACCATTTGCTACCACAAACTACTGCAGTTAACTACATCCATTCCATCCAAAACATGCATTTTGAGTTTTATTGGTAGTACCTACATATAAATATTGTAGGTACATAACGTATTAAGTAATGCGCAAATATTTTATTTATTTAACCTTCTATTGGCATTGTGGGGTCACTGAGATCCCATTAAATAATTAGCCCACTCTGTTATCTAGCACTCTTAAGGTATCACCAGTCATCTACCATCAAATAGGATACTTAACATTCATTGAATTCAGTTACGCCCATCGGGCAGACGCAGTATTAACGTAAAGTTTTTGTGCAACGGAGGTGTCACCAGCACTGTAGTGTACTCTAAAGAAACATAAACCTGAAATTTATCCTGAATGTCGTCCTGTTGGAAGAAATGATAGTCAGAAGTAGTACCTATGGTTCCACCAAATATAATCTAGTATCTATGTTCCTAAGAAGAACAAACCACTACTGATTACATTTTTATATGTGGGGGTTCCAATGATGTTCTTCGTGGTCAATCTCTGAAGAAGGACGAAATTGTGAATATACTCCAATCCTTAACTTATACTAATATAGTAGTTCTGGGCGTGCCATATTGGTCAAATAAGGTGATATATAACAATTTTGTTTTTAATTTTAACTCTGAGCTTTATGAAATAGTTGAGAACTTAAGTGGGAGGCAATGTGCTACTTTTGTTTACAAATAGTAATTCCTTGCATCTCAGAATGTCAGCAAAATATGACATAATGCGCTATATGCTGACGTCAGTAACAAGTTTAAAGTATAACGATGTTGTAGTAGTTAACAATTCCAATTACATAAATTACAGTAACCTGATTCAAATAAATATCACGGAAAATGATACTAATACAAATTTTATCATCAAAAATGTTCGTGACAAAAACATATAACACCGCCCTTTAATTTACGGATAGTCCATCAAAATGTACAATCCATCGCTAACAAACTAGAGTCACTAGAAATATTCTTGATAGAAACTAACACTACAGTTGCATGTTTCACCGAACATTGGCTAAGGTCCGAAGAGATGGGCTGTCTAAATTTTCCGGGGTATTGTTTACAAAGTAGTTATTGTCGAAAATCTGCAAAGAATGGCGGTGTTGCTATATTTAGTAGAGTAAATTGTCCTTTTAAATTTCATGAGTCAGGTTTTCTGCAGACGTCTTGTGTGGAGAAGGAATTTGAGATTTGTGGTGTATCATTGATTTCTGAGAATAAAGATGTTAATATAGAGCTAATTAATGTGTACATGCCTCCTGATTCAGATGTCAAATTCTTTTACCAAAAGCTTTATGAAGTATTGTACAGAATATGTAAGACATCAACTGAAGTTCTCTGTGGTGATTTTGATATCGACCAACAAAGGAATTCTTGCCAAAAGACAGAATTGAACAACTTATTAACATCGTTCGGGTTACAGAATAGTGTCTCAGAATCGACTAGGATAACATATAAGTCCAGTACTCAAATCGATTACTTTTGTACTAATTCCAAAAACAAGTATCATTGTTCAGTTGCTCATAATGGTATTTCTGATCATTCAACGCTGGTGTTGTATACTGTATGTTCTGATCACGATGTAGATGTCCAGCGAGGATGCGTGCGATATTACTCCAGTCAAAATTATGACAGGTTTGTAACTAATATAGCAAAAGAGGATTGGAATGATGTCTACCGTACAAATTCCGTGGACGACAACTTCCAGATATTTATCAACGTTCTTTATTATTAGTTTGATGTTTCGTTTCTCTTAAAACAAAGAAAGAAGGGTATTAGCGATAATACTTGGGTGACTGATGTTGTGCGTGATTCTAGTGTCAAACTAAAGAGTATGTTCCAAATAGCTAAGGAGGGTGGAAATGCTGGCGATTGGGAGTCATACTAAATATTTAAAAAGAAACACAGAACTCTTGTTAGGCAAGCAAAACTCTCATATCATACAAACACAATAAATAATGCACCGAATAAGACTAAAAGTATGTGGAATGTAATTAACAACACTGTAAAACCAAACACTTCAAAAATGCCAACTAGAAATAGTCTTGAGAATGACGTTATAAATAACCCATTGGATCTGGCTAACACATTTAACAATTATTTTACAGGTATTGCTTTTCCTGACACAGACGACACCCTGCGCGGTATGGATTTGCCACTAGTGAGTGGAAACTATCCAACTTTATTTATTACTCCAGTAACCCACAGTGAAGTATATTCCACAATCCTGGAGTTAAAGTCCTCCCACTTTTCGGACATTGATGGTATTTGTAGCAATATTTTGAAATCATGCATTGACAGTGTTGTTCAACCATTGGTGTGTTTAATAAATCAGTCACTTTCCCAATGTATATTTCCAAACATATTTAAAACCAGTAGAGTAATTCCTCTTCATAAAAAAGGTAGTAAAGAATGCTTGGGGAATTATAGACCAATTTCAATTTTATCCAGCGTCTTTAAAATTATCGAGCGAGTTGTATTTAATAGAGTCTACGATTTTTTGTCTAGGCATGATATTTTATCACTGAAACAACATGGCTTCCGCAAGGGTCGTTCTACAGATACTGCTGTGTTGCATTTAATTAATTATTTGTATGATAGCTTGGATTCTGGAAATAAAACCGTCGGCATATTTATGGACCTTAGTAAAGCCTTTCATTTAGTTGATCACTCTCTGTTACTCGCAAAAATGGCTAATTATGGCTTACGAGGTGTGATTCTTGTTTGGTTTTCCTCCTATCTTGAAAACAGACGACAAATTGTAGAGATTGCGGGTGCACAATCATTATCAAAATCTGTTAAATTTGGCGTACCCCAAGGTTCTGTCCTTGGCTCCTTGCTTTTCCTAATTTTCATCAATGACTTGCCTAATATATGTGATGGTGGTAATTTAACAATGTTTGCGGATGACGTATCTTATTTATGTGCAGGGGAAAGCATTGATGAAGTAGTGATAACTGCAAATTCAATGTTGTCTAGGTTTAGTAAATGGTTTGCGACGAATAGGCTGGTGCTGAATTTGCAAAAAAACTAATTTTATTCATTTCACACCTAAAAGAAAGTTACGCGATGTTAGTTATTTATTAAGTTGACTCAACGTCTATTGAACAGACTACGTCAGTTCACTTTCTTGGTCTTCGGGTGGGGTGTGATGTTGGGTGGGGGGAACACATCAACAACCTATCTAAATCTTTAGCGTCGATATGCTTTGCACTATACTGGGTATCGCACATAGTTAACAAAGACATCTTACTTACATAATACCACGCTTGCTTCCAGTCCAAGTTAGTATATGGTATATCATGCTGGGGGACGGGCCGGAGGTCGGAGCTGGTGTTTCGTATACAAAAGCGTGCTATGCGCAATATTGCGGGAGTACCATATCTGGCGTCTTGTCGTCCGTTATTTAAAGAATATAGAATTCTACCAGTACCGTGTCTTTACATTCTATATCTATTAGTCTTAATTAGAAAAGATATCGATAAAATTAACACTAATAATTTCTATCACAACTACTCTACAAGACACGGAACAGATTTGATGACTCCTAGTCATCGATTGACATTATCGGAGAGTAACCCCATGTATGCTTGAATTGCTTTATACAATATGTTGCCAAGAAATTTTAAAGAAAAGATGAGCATAGAGCTGTTTAAGCGGAAAGTTAAAGAATATCTCGCTGATAATTGTTTTTACACGGTTGATGAGTATCTGGAGGCACCATAATAATTTAGTTACCTAATATTTTATCTTTACATTAATTTTAACCTTGTGTTTCTTGTTATTTTTGTCGATTTCATTTTGCACCTTTTAATATTCTAGATTTTATTCCTATTATTTTATATATACACTATTATTTTTACTTTTTATAGACTTGTATTATTTTGACTTGTCTGATATCAATTATATTGATCTAAAGGACCAAAGTATATTATTATTATTACCAGTTGTGCTTGTATCTTCAATACATTATGAGGTCTTTGAAGGGTGATTGATTGATTTTGATCAACGTAGGACGGACACAACATCCCTAACACTGCGGCCTGCAAGGCACATTGTATTATTCCCACAATGATTTTGTTTTAGTCAAACCGGTTAGTTCCCTTGATCATGTTTGGGAGCCTATTTGGTAAATCTTTCTTTTCTTCCTTCGTTGGCTTAGTGTTGCGCAATCGAAGAGAATGTGGGAGGCTGTTCCTTCTTATTGCAGAGTCTACATAAGGGTTTATCGTTGTGAATTCCCATCTTATACAGATGAGAATTCTTAGACAACCGTGTCCTGTTAGTAGACACGTTTCTGTCCTCGGCTAAATCCTATATAATTCCTATCAAAGCAACAATAATATAACAAGATTCGAATTCTTAAGGCAGTTACCAAAACGATTGACTGAACCCTATCTGAATGAAAGATTACTCGATAATAGTTTCCCTCGGGAGTTGCTGTTTTCAGAAGGGAGGATTTTGAAAAAAAACCGGTAGTCTAGGAACAAATTAGGGAATAATAAAAGAAAATGATGTGCAATATATCCAAGAAAAAATGGTGAAAAGACAAATATATGTTGTAAGTCATGTACACGAAGGACCTGTAATAAATGTATTGCAGCTCGAATAGCAATGTTGCTGTTTGTTTAGACTTACGTTGTTTTTTAAAGTTTTACACATATTTCCACTGAATAAACTTTATATCTTTAAATAACAAAAGTTAACATGTTCACTATTTATTACACAGTTACTTTTATAAATACTCAAATATTTGTTTGACATGTTCTTACTTATTTCGAGTATTTATTGGCTTATTCTTAAGAAATCATTATATGTGCAAATAATATGCGTCACGAGTGATTTTGGAAAGCGTGACCACTACGTACAAAAATATCACAACGCCAGTAGAAAGTTGCAGCATTCAAAATAATGTTTACCGCAAAATTATGCTCATGACCATGAAAAATATGTATAACTAATTGCTACTCCTGAACATATACACATGTATAATACACCTTGGGAACGCTTGCGAGTGATGGAGACCCAAAGTTAAAAATAAAAGAACAAGAACAGTGTGTACGCTATATTCTATTGTGCGATTGTATTGGCAAAGATAGCTTGCTGCGTCTTACAATTAGTTTAGCGATACATTAGATTTCCTATCGAGCCGACGACGCGGGCAAAAAATTCAATTCTATCTATGCAGACTGCGAGTGCGATACGCAAACTATTGTAATTGCATAACAGCATCTGTATGTCCGTTGAATTTATATGTCCTAGGGTTCACTCCTCCTTCACACATTTCTCTATAAAGGCCTATACACTAAGCGAAGCTTACATGGTTGGATTTATTACTTGTATAAATAATGTTAACATATTGCTATAAATAAATTCCTTATAATAGCTGATAAAGTACTGCACAAATCTTATAAAAACACGTTGCAATTTAGTAATTCGTTTCCCATCCTTGAATTTATTTCATACCAAATTATGAAATCAAAGCACTATCAGAAAATACTGAGCATGGAAGTAGAAAAATTATGGCTCATTCTGAACAAGACAATGCATGCAAAAATTCTTATCATTTATCATGTGAAACTGAATGTAATCTTTCGGCATTTCCACTTCCTACCTACACTTTCTTCTGCTCCACAACTCTGCCTGTTCGTGCCAAATCACCCCGTCGCTATCTTTCGACGTTTCTGACGTTTTATACGTTTTATACGCACCCTTATCTAATTTATTTTTATTGGAACATCTGATGCACGTCCTAATTTGAACATCAATCGTTACGCCGATGAAGAAGTAATAAAGATTTTCGAAAGGATTATGGGGCTATAAATTTAATAACTTAGTTAAGAATGAGTTCGTGCTGTGATAACGCCGGGCAACAAATTTCCAGCCTGTTTCAACCCGGAGATTATCGGAAATGTTTCCCGTCGTTTACTAGAGCTATATATGATTGTACAGTTTGTTAGACTTTCCTCTTTATAACTTGTTCATATACATTAAATTAATCTAGACGGGGTTATTGAATCGCATTACCTTTAGCTGCGTAACATTGGATTGCCTCAATAATAACGTTAATGAATGTTTGTGGAAACTAAACTAACTAAAGTCTGTCAACTTTTCAAATTCTTTATAATCGTTGCTTTACATTATGTGATAAATCTAACAAAATTCTTGCAGAGTTATTAATATATAATAAATGGTAAACTCCCAAAAAGATCAACCTTTACTTGATGATTTAAATTACATAAAAAATTTTGAAACACTTAATTCGCACATAACATACATATATCGTTTAGTTCACATCTGTGGAGACAGTAATAGAAAAACAGGAAATACCAAATGACACTGGCAACAGAGCATGCAACATTTAAACAACAGATGGAAGGATGGGACGTAGTCGTTATCTGTGAAAAAAAAACAGTTAATACCATAGCACTTCCACAACAGCTAATCCATATTTTTTTAGTATGTTAGAAGAGAAGCAGGAGAATAACGAGGAAAATGTTGAAACGTGTAAACAAATGATTTGATTTATTATTATTATACATTTATAGCTTCCCATTCAGTCTAAGAGCTTTAACAAGCTGCGATAGCTGGGATGGTTAATTCGCCTATGACCACAAATTTTGGCCTAAGCATATAATTGTTCAACGGTGCATGTTTTTTTGCAAGAGAACAACAAATGTAATTTCTATTAGAGAATCTCAGTGGTTTATAAAGCTGCTGCACCATACTTACTACAAAGCTAAGGGTGTAAAAGGTCTTTGTATATACTAACGTAAAGTATTGTGTACTAATAATTCTACAAGAGTCCTCTAGCTCTTTATCAACTGTATTCGAACGCTGTTCCACGTCATCACCGCTAGATTAGAGCTCCTTAGTGTTCAATGGATCGAATTTTAACACATCACCTAACCTAGTGTTATAAGAGCTTCAATTTCTAGTGCATTAGTAAATATGCTATTGCTTTTCTCTCTATAACTACTTTAGATAGGTTGTACGTGATTGACTCTACATACATACGTATATATTCAGTGACATTAGAAGTGTTACACGCAGAAGGAATTATTTGATTAACTCGATTTTTTGGAAATGTGATAGTTTTACATCAGAGATCAGAAATGTCGCTGAAGACGACATTGTGCCATTCTGTTCTCTTATGCTGCCGTTCTCTGCACCAGTTCAAGCGTTGACGACAGTGGTCCGCAGTCAAAGAAAACACTAATCGTGGACGATATAGTATAGTGTACGCATAGTAACAGGTGTAATTTGTTCTCCAAACCATAGGTCAACGATTTGACGCGTTCTAGCAAATAATTTTGATGTCTTCCAACTCCAGGCATTTTGTTACGCAGACGGACACGCAATAACTAAATTTTTCTTTATTAGTCATTTTCATTAGAACATGAATCTCTCGCAGAAAAGTAAGAGAAAACATATTTTTTCGCAAAAAGGTACAATCATAGCATACCTTAAATATAGATATATATATAAAATTACTCATTTTGGATGTAAGACTTATGTCACTGCGTATATTAGTATATATCTGATATTAAGACTAATGATAGACTCGGGAATCGTAATAGTATAGCGGCTGTTTTTTGTAGTGAAATGTCACATTTACAGGCATTAAAGCCTCGCTGAGATATTGTGGCGTGTCTAGCTAGAATCGGTTCTCCGGTCGAGTACCACTCGCTGTTGGAAAATAACACTTCAATATATGTAACTTAATATAATTTTCTAGCAAAGCCTAGACAGCACATTTTCGCACACGTAAAAGCAGGACAGCACATTTTCGCACACGTAAAAGCAGTACAGTAAGAGCAGCCGTGGTAATTCTACAAGCAATAAAGCTTAAAAAGTCACTGCATATGGTTACGATTTCTTTTCGGAGTTTTAACATCTAAGTAAAATGCAGATAATACTTTCTATACGTTAGTTAATTTATCTTTTCCTAGAGCGTTTAAGGTTATTTCACATGTCTCAATATGATATACATACATATATTACTTATTGTATGCTTAATAATATAGGAAAAGAAACGGTAGACGCGGCTTACAGTTTCTTCTTCTATTTTATTTTTCTGTCATATTTTTTAGCTTTAGCATAGTGGCTTGTATACACACTTCTAAGTCGTTGACACACTCTTCATTAAGTTCTATAAGAGTTCCAGTATCTAGCATAAGTGTATATTATACATAAGTGTATATTATACATTTTTGACTAAACAAATAGTGCAAATATATGCAACTGAATACTGCATTAATTTATACACTATACTGCTTGCGTGCGCTGTCTTAATACAATATATAATAAATACAGGATGTCATGGCATGGAAACCTAAATTCCAAAAATAAATACTTTATGTCCACGCAGTAACGAGAAAATAATATTTTTCAATTGCGGTCCGGCTCTGTCAAGCGCAACGTATATAAATAGATGGGCAACACAGGCAGAAGGTTTAGTTATTCACGGGCATTCGTTGGCGTATGTGTACATTATGGCGAGTTATACGAATACTGAGTACCTAGACATGATTTTAATCCACGCAAAAACAGGACAACATCATGGAGCAGCGGAACGTCTGTACCAAGTACGATTTCCTCATCATAGGCATCTCTGCGCTAGTACCATTCTACAACGGGTATGGGAAGATCACGTCGAATAAAACGAACGGAAGACAACCTTCTCCGCCTCGTAGAAATGAATCCCGGGATAAGTACGAGAACTGCCACAAGACAATTAAAATTTCCCATGGTACTGTGCACAAAATTTTAGGGAGTAATTTACCGCACTCGTATCACATACAGAAAGTGCAACGTCTATCAGTAAAAGATTTTCCTCGACGGGTTGCCCTTTGTGAATGGTTTTGCCAAACAGAAATTCATCTTCCAAACCTCCCATCCGAGATCCTGTTTACTGACGAGTGCTGCTTCACAAAAGATGGTGTGTTGAATTACCACAATATTCATCACTGGGCTGATCAAAACCCACACGATATCCACCAGAGTTCATCCCAACATGGGATATTAATAAATGTAAACAGTTCTTTTCAAGACTACCACCAGTTATTTGAAAAGAATGAAAAACTACAAATTGCGACCGGGATCTCAAATAATAAATTATTAATTACCAGATCATTAAGTAATAATAGCCGTACTTTAATATTGAAAGAATCTGTAATAAAAAGAACAGAAATACCAAATTCCTACGACCATTAAAGTCATAGAAATGAAAGACTCAATAGTACATGTGTGTGGCCTCTTTATAAATAGAACATTTATAACAAGTCCATATGTACAATTATTGAGAGCGCAGCAAAACTGCTACGTAAACAAATTCATTCTTGGAATACACTAAACATTTATTTGCACGTTTATTTACATATCATTCAACTTGATCACTGCTTTTCTTGTATACACGTGTCAGGCCCGGATTTAACATAATTTATTTAACAAAATTTGGTAACTATTAAAGCAAAAATGATTTTAATATATGGTCGTAATTTTTTTGGATTTACTTTTCTTGTGATATCAGTTTTATGCTGTTTAATTTTCCGACACTATTCATTTGAGCCCCTGTATATAAACGTTAGAGATAGTTGTCTTATGCTAGAAAGACAGGCACAAAAAAACCAAAAGTTTAAAGTTTTTAACCCATTATTTCAAATAAGATTATCCAATTTTTATTATTGTTTTATGCAGTTCTAAACCTACTTTGTATAATATCGTGCTTCGATCATCAAAATCAAATTAATTTATATTAACAAAATTTATAATGTAGGTATGACACATCTAACAACTCCTTAGAAGTATGAGAAGAAGAACAGCACTAGGTGGCTAGCGATGTCAATACAAATATCATTATGCATCAGCAGCCATGAAATTACCAGATAATCCACAGAACAGGGTGATAATAAATAGAAAAATACATTGAAATTTCTGAACACCTACCAGAAATACCTAAAGCAAATCTTCAAAAAACCAGACTTTCTTTGGTGTAATTGCTACCATAGAGAATCAAAAGAACGCATGTGTATGAATAAATGTAGATTAGTAGGAAATTAGTTCTTTCTGTTTATATCGGTCCCTGATTTTAACATAATCACTGATATAATCGTATATACCACTGATTTTTTTTTTAATTTTGTTGATAGGAGTGGGCTAGTTGCCTTTTAAATTCCTTTGACTCGAATTAAATGACAATTTCTTCCACTGAAGAAATATTATTACGAAAACGTAATTTAGTTAGGTTCTGAAATAAATTAATTTTTAATCCTATTGGCTTTTAGTTGACCATAAAGTGGAAAAATATTCTGGCAATAATAAGTACTTATGGGTCATAAAAATATATTGGTACACTAAGTTCAACATGATTACTAAACCAGCTTGGGCTCTATCAGTACCAGAACTGATTTTGACTGCTCGATTCTTGAACCACTTCCACTTTTAGAATGGATTTGGAGTAGTCGCTCTTGAAGCCGGTTCGGATGCCAGAACCAAGTTCGAGTATACGACTCTAGACATGAGTTACCCGAAACTTAATAATGCGATTGACGGGTATCCATATATTAATAAGACCTACCATCCTAATTTTTTTTTACGACACACATGTTTAAAATCACCTAGTACAGGGACGCAAATGTTCTATTACACAGACAAATTGTCTTAAGCTTTCAAAAATCCATCTTGCTTATGATTAAGCAATCTATACAAATGTTTTCAATTAAAAACTATCAAAAATAAAATAGTAGAATAAAGCATTCAAACAAAAATATTGAATTGGTTGTCTCTATCAACAATTTAACTATGATAGTCCTAAGTGCAGACCTAACATTACTAAATCCACATACACCACGACGTTATGCAAACAGCTTTATTCTACTACTTTTCCAAACAACAACTATTAATGGATATGGTACATAATTATTACGTCTTATACATATTACTATATCATAGACACCTATTCATAAAAACTTAATTTTTATTATTGACGAAGAGGATCAATACATTCGTTCGGATATGTTCTATATCTGGAAAGGCAATTAATTATTTGTGCTTAAGACAAGAACATAGTTTGATAAATACATATGTGAGTTATACTTTCAGAGCTCTGATAATAAAAAGTAATTTATCGCTATATAAGGCAATTGCCTTTTTTGTTTCACCAAAACACATCAGCTAACATGGACATAAAAACAAAAATAGCTACGGTCTACAAGTAACTTGAGTGAATGTTCGATAAATTTCTAAAAATATACAGTGCAACAAACATGGTATTATTGTTAGAAAGAAATTGTGATTAATTAATCCTATCTACAATTTGAGATGGATTTTAAGTGGAAATAATCCTACAATTAAAATGAATCACATTAGTTTCAGTACATGGTTGGTAGCTATGAATTAGTACTGTTGTTTAACCACAAGAAGAGAAGCGTAAAATCATTTAAGGTAAACAAATCTTTTGATGTCGAGCTCTTTATAATTAATTACCCATTTTGTACGCACTGAAGTTTGCAGAGCTGCGAAATATCTTATTTCCTATAACGAGATGAAGTTACGAATTGTAATTAATTGAATCTGCAGGATTTTAATTAACTTAAATTTACTGAAATATACCTTTAAGATCGTGTCTGGAAAAGCTGTAGGTTAAAAGTGTGGTGGAAACTAAAGGAAAGCTACAATAAACTACGCGAATACAGATTTAGAAACTAAGAGACGTACTTAGTACTTGTTTTTGGTTTTGGAAATATGTATACCAGCGTAATACTTATCATCGAGAACACAAAATTGGTCTTGTACTTAGTACACACTCCTTTACTTTGTTAAAAATTCGTATGAAATGAATGTAATTCGAAATTGAATACCCGAACAAACATACATAGAGGCACTATTATTGCTTCCTTGTGATGTAGTGATGATTAAATGATTTTCATATTGACATTGATCTATCTCTTATTTAGGTAACAACGATGATGACAGTTTAAAAATATAATAATACAAGGTGGCGCAAAGGTATTGGCTACCATTTTTTGCAGATGACGCCTAATGTCACCGTGCTTTGGGATTACATGCGTAGATCTATATAGAATTAGTTGTCAACAAGCCATGGAACGATGCAAACCTCAACATCGTGGAAGTATTGTTACTGCTTATTTGACAAATATTCCGTCTGTTGTTTCAAAGCAGCGTGAATTTCGTCGTCGTGTTCTATATGCTCAAACAATGAAGAATTTGGCTGAGCACCACGTGGAACCTGGTTGCACTACAGATGTCGCAAGAAGTGGCCGGCAACTTACGCTTCAGTAGTGTGGTGGCACAAAGTCAGTTTAGGGTACGCGGCAAGTACCTGGAGCAAGGTTCAGAGGATTGCCTGCCTGGGCATGACAGAGGTCGCGTCCTCGACGCCGACGCGGCAATGGGGGCCATATTTGATCTTCCTGCGTTATATCTGGCGCTGTGGTCAGAGGCTGCTCTGGGGGCCTACATGTTAAATTGTAGTGGACGCAAACGTTTCACTGGTAGAATCGATATCACTGTCCGTTAAAGCGGACAAGATCTCGCTCGTCTTGAGTTTCACTGGAAACTATAAAGTAGATATCCTTACCTGCTATAACCCACATCCGCAAACCCAAACAAGAGCTTTGTCGTTTGCTTGTAGATGCCTCCAAAACGTCACATAACACGGCCGTTGGAATTTGAAAAGAGGAATGAGGTGGTGAATCCATTAGCCTAGGGTGCTCCCTCTTCGGTTTTCAAATCGAAATTATAGCCACGTGCGCAAAAGAGATTTTAACTTCCTCGCATGATAATGAATCGGTGGAAATATTATCGTACAGCTAGGGTGTCCTTAGGGTTCTACAAAGTGACAAATTTGATTCCGAGGTGGTACTAAATTGCCACAAGAGACTGAAACAACTGGCGAATCATCACAGCGTTACGTTGAGGTGGGAGCCGGGCCATTCTGAGATTAGTGGAAACGAAATGCTGACGGGTTAGCCAGAGCAGCAAGTCATAAGTTCGAAACCGACGTGTGGGAGTTGCTACGATTGCGTTAAAATTTTCGTCAGAACTCAACTCGCGAGCAGACACCCGTCCCACTGGAGGGGACTTACTGAAATGAGACACTATAAAATTCTGGCAAATCATCCGTATCAAAAAAAAATTTGGTTTTGTGACTTGTTTATTTGGTAGTAATGACACAAAAAAATGCTACTGGAGGAATTGACAATAAAATATATATATATAGATAATATACGGCAACCAAAAAGGTGCCATCTGTCATAGTATTACACGTATACATCTATTTATTTATCAAGTATATGTGTATGTGTCTATGTAGATGCATAGTTATAACGCAACGTGGTATATCCTTCTAGACTTTTATATAAAAGTTTCACACAACTTCTTGTATTAATCTATGACTGGTGCTTTATTGAAAGCTGCAGTACAAGTTTTAAAACAACAAATACTTCTATTAAACTTTACGTAGTTATATTTTGAAGTAACAATGACAAACTTCCATTAAGCTCTTGCCGAACAGAGAAATTAATCTTAAATTTTCAACATCTTGGACACGAACAAAATTTCATATTACGCTACGAAACAATACCAGCGAACTAATATACTCACCATAGCTTTCTGTGACGCGCTTGCATACCACGTAGGAACGTCAGGACATTGTATTAACCATAGTAATGTAAGGAATGTAATAAGTTCGTAGTTATATTAAATCTCTGAACAGTTTACCACACCCGTAGTATACATATAAGATAGCCTACCAGGAATTAATGGGCTCTGAATGATTCAAAGTAATTTGTATTAGACCTATACATTCTTATATGTATGTGTGCTAAATTATCAGTACGAATATCTAGGCAGTTTTTAACTTTCAACAGCGTTTCTTAGCTTTTTATTTGAAATTCAATGTAATGGCACTGATTACATTTTTCTAAGGTAAAAAACATACAAATGGCTTTCTTCTGAAGAAGATATAATCGATCAAGTACTAACAATAAAATTAATTTCATTTACTTCACCGGCCCAATGATCCAAAATACAAGCTGAAAGTAAAATATGCTATACCTTGGCCTGCATTTGAAATGTTTGTGAAATTATGCACTACTAAACCGATACCTTCGAAAAGCTTTATTCGAAGAAGATGGGTACAACTGATGGATCTACAAGCTACTCCCAATGGTGATTTCTAAAACTCTGCTAAAAAACTTTTCAAAACTTAACATAAAAATTTTTAGCTCAGCTTTGTTTAAATTTAAAGACAAGGAGATTATGGATTGGTGGTTTTGCTTGTAAAAACGAAATGTAATGTGTTTAACTTGTATTTTGATTAGATTATGATTGTACAATTTGTATTACATTAATACTGGCGATTAACTGAATTTAAGTTCCTATAGTTTATTACATGCGTATCAATAAAAAATTCTATTACATTAAAGTAGCACTTACAATTTGTACAACTATTAAGTAAGAAAACTTAAAATTATGCCATGCGATAATTTTGTGAGAAAGAAACTTTATAAGGATGCAAATGTAATATTTCTCCGGCAGCTCATTAAGTGTATGATAAGCCAGTAAAATTATAAAATATAATACACTATTTCAATTAATGTTCACTTTGATTTTTTACCTGTTTGTTGAGCTCACTGACGCAATAGTTTTATGGGACTTTGATCTAGACGAGTTGGTACTTCATCAATTTTGTTTTCTGTAAGAACTATCTTACGACCTTGCCTTTGCAAACACCGTCTGTTTCTCGAAAGCAGTGCACGAGTCGATAAATGTGTCTGCTTAAAACCGAATCATTGCACTCTTCATCTGGAAACTGTGCACGGAATTCTTTAATACTTAGATCTACGAAGTATATCGATACTCCTTCATCATGTCCATTTCGGAAATAAGCATCCAAAATGAATTTCTCATGTTCTAGTCTGGCACTGTACACTAAACAGGCATCGGTACGTTAGGTAGGTTAGGCGTATGTTGTGTTGTAAAACAACTTGCTGTCTTACCAGACATAGATTCCCTTATTCTATTACAATATTTAAAAGTACTATTGTTGGTGATATTAGATGTAAATATAACCGGTTTGACAAAATAAGATTAATAAACGAAGAAAACTACAACACGAACGCCTGTCACCAAATGTTAACAAAACTGATTGAATGTATGAAATTTGTATGCAAATATCTTCACTCATTAAAATGGTAGTAAGTATAGATAAATTTTCCCGGCAAAGTTGTTTTACTACGACAATCATTCTGAATCGCATTGTATATACATAGATATCGATATGCCATCTATCCGCAAATGATTGAACTACTAGCATTGCTTGCTCACATCGGTTTGTATTAATACATTATGAATAATTTATTAGTGTCAAGATAGCAATTACACTCATCTTATCTTATTCGATTTAATTCAAGCTACAGTATATTACATTGGATTTTTTTAATAATTAATAATGTTCTTCAATCAAGATTTCTTTTTTTGTATAAGTATCTATTTCAGCCTCTAGCCTTAGCAATCATCTAACAATGATATGTATCTCATGCAACAATATTTAGTTAGTTGTTTTTGATAAATATTGTTTGACACAAACAAACATTAACTGAGTTAACCCTAGATT
>SMLS01061774.1:0-28869 GCA_004785975.1 Popillia japonica
GTTGTTTTGAATATTGTCTAGTTTGACCTATGTACGCAGCATTTATTGCCGTCTTTGCTTTCTAATTGATTTATAATCGAATAATGTTTGAATTAATCTAAAAGTGGCAAAATATTTATGCACATAATAATACATACACTAATTAAAGTTATCCACCACCCGCCACTGTCGGCGCCTAAGAAATTTTCAGTGCTTTCGGCGTCACATAAAGTATTTAAGAGAGACCACACACCAATCGATGTGAGCCATAAATGCTGCATTTTTTTGGCAACCGGTATTTTGTCGTGGGAGTTGTCGGTAGGGAATGATACCTTTTGAGCTACTGGGATTATGCGGTGTTAAGTGCGGCACTTCCAATTTTGCGGGTAATTTGTTGCCGAAGAATGTTGTTATAACTTCGGTGTTAAGAAGCGTGCACGATTTACATCCTTCAATGACTGTCAATTTAGCTTTATGTGCGGTAGCCCTTTCCTATTATTTACAATACTTAAAGCTGACAAATAACTAAGCATTTATTACTAAATTTAGAGCTGGAAATTGTAACATTTCTGTACGCGGCTTTACGCCCGAAACTTGTAGGATAGTCGGTACAGTTATCCTCTTTATTACACAATAAATACCGAAAACCTTAAAAGGAGAAACGTCTTTGGAGTACATTCGGAAATAACCATTTCGATGGTATTAACGGCCACAATTACGCAGGGATACAAAAAGGTATCTTTTTCTTCGACGATTCATGTTTACCCACACGTAAGTATCAACGTAATTAACAAGTGGTTAGTGAAGTGGTCGGAGCAGATGCACATACGCATGTATACAGGCATAGACAATAAGGACACGAGTTGAAATGGATAGTGTATTCATACAATGTTGATACAGCTATTCAGATCTCAAGTGGTTTGCGGGTACCGAGGCCGTTAGCGCTAAATTTAACCGCCCCGCGTTCCCCCAATAAAGCCGTTGTACGTTTTTTTTGTAGTTCAATTGTTTGTTGAAGGTTACGTTTGGAAAATGTAAAAAATTGTAGGTAAAAAAATTAAGTTTGTATTTGTTATTGTAGACAGATTTGAGGCACCGTTTTGTTTGTTAAAAAAATAGTGTGTGTCTGATTTTGAGAGTTTTAATGATTCTTTGGGTAATACTGTATGTGTATACGATATATATTTTGGAAACAGAAAATTTGCTACTGAAAACTAGTGGGGAGCCCCTGATTTGGAAAATGACAGTCACGGAAAAGATGTTTGTTTTCGGAAACAGAAAAACCAATGAACATCTGGGACAAAGGAAAAAGAAAAGGTAAAAATGAAAACAAATCTAAATAAAACCAGTCCAATGATCGTAAATCAAAATCGAGATAATAAACTTAACAATTAAGAGTAAAGATTAAGGGAAAGTCAACAGTGCACGCATTTAAAGAGACAACTAGAACAGTTGGCAACTCTGGGAAGAAATGGGTAGCTCTCAAAGTTCTCGATATAAGGAACGCTTTTAATTCTGCCTCATGGAGCAAAATAATTAGTGAATTGAAAAGAAGAAATATTTCAAGATAGTTTGAGGAAAGTTCTGCCCTTTCCCAAGACCAGCATAGAAGTGGATGCCGGAGTACCGCAGGGTTCAATCCTAGGACCTACGCTGTGGAACATCCTTTATGACCAAGTACTACGTATACAGCTCGCAGACGGAGTATCTACAATCCCGTACATCGACGACCTTGAGCTGCTTGTGGAAGCGGAGGACCCGAGAGATCTAATGTTTAAAGGAGACGAGTCCCTGGAAACCATTGCTGAATGAATGAGGAAGATGGATCTGGAAATAGCTCCTGAAAAAACCGACCCTGTTATTCTAAAGGGGGCTTCCAGACGCGTAAATATTGAATTTAATGTACTCGGTAAGCAAATTGTTCCCAAGGCGGAGCTGAGATACTTGGGAGTAATATTGGACTAAGTTATCCTTTAGGGCGCATGTAAGGAAGGTCATCGAAAAAGCTGATAAAACCCTCACGGCCATGCTTAAAATTTTACCAAACCTTGGAGGGCCCAGCAGAGTCATTCAGTCACAAATACTGTACGCGATTTGTGGGCAACCGTACTCGACAACAAAAAATATAGAGATACTCTCGAGAAAACACAAAGAAGATCCTTGCTTTGCGTAATAAGCGCATATAGAACAGTGTCTGCTAAGACGGCACAAGTAATAGCCGGTATACCGCCAATTTTCCTCCTGGCGGAGGAACAGAGAAGATTGTTCTTCAAAAGTGGAAAGCCAACTGGACCCAAAAATCAGGAACGAGACCTGACAATAAAGAGATTGCAGAGAAATTGGGATAATTTGGACAAAAACTCTGATCCGAAACATTAACCCGTGGGTGAAATGCGGGTTCAGAAAAGTCGCCTATTACGTCACGCAATTCCTGTCAGGACACGGCAATTTCCGCAACTATTTAAAACGCTTTAAACTTCCACAGGACGGTTTATGCCCAGTCTGCGCAATGAACGAAACGCGAGAACGTGTCATCTTTGTCTGTGATTAATGGACTGCAAGTAGAACTAGCAACTGCAATGTGTACTAAATAAATTAAATATCGTGAAGGTTATGCTGGAGAGCGAAGCAAACTGGAACAGAGTGTGCAGTTATATCAGAACCGTCATGATAGCCAGAGAGAACCGCCAAAGATAGGAAGGAAGAAGGAGGAGATAGACAACCATGCTCATGCTAGAGTGTCAAGTGCCGCTGGTATTCCGAACTTATGTCGGATGGTAGGTCTCCGATGTCAGAAAAGGCCGAGGAGGGGTTTTAGTCGGAATAGCGCCCGACACTCCTGGGACACAGTGAACCCGTGCCCTGGGGCCAAGCGGTTTTCCCTCACCAAAAAAAAAGAGTAAAGATAAGACATGAGAGAGAGAGTAACGACATGTGACTATCTGGGAAGCATATTGACAGAGGATGGGAAAATGGACAGATAATTAATAAACAGACAAAACAAATCAACAAGATTATATTATTTATTAAATCAGACAATCCTCGGACACAGGGATATTGATATGTGATATGATGATATGATGTGGAGACAAAAATACAAATATAGTGAAGAATTAATGCAATGAAGACGAAACATCTAAGAAGAACAGCGGTGAAAACAAAATGGGTAAGGATCAGGAATGAAGACATGAGAAACTAACAAAGCAAGAATCAATAGTGAGGAAAATTAGAAAAAAAACAGCTGAACTGGTACGGATATATAGTAAGAATGAAGACAAATAGAATTACGAGAAAAATAATGGAGACCGAATACTGAAAAAAGAGAAGAAGAGTAAGGCCTAGGAAAAGATGGGTTGATCAAATGAGAGAAATTGGAAAAAGAAAAGGAAAGAACTTGGAAGAAATGAAAGCAATAGCAAGAGACAGAAAAGAGTGGAAAAAGTGGATAGAAGAACCAGAACCCTCGTCTGAAAAGGTACAAGGATAAGAGAAGAAGAAGTTTTCAGATTCCAAACTGAAGAACTGAAAGATGACGTTTGATAACATTTTCTAACAAGCTGCGATCTACCTGAAATATTGATATTTTCGGGCATTCTCTTGTACATCCACAATATCTATCTCACTTTTGGCACCTTTCATAAATGCCGTCTATACCACACTATCATCAAGCCCATCTAAATCAAATTTCTTTTCATCTCTGAAAAATGCGTGGTCAAACAATTCTCCCTTATTTGGCTTCCCACCACTGCTCGGTAGTAAATTTTATCAGCTTTCAGAATATCTGTAGGTTTTATTTAGGAATATTTCTACTTCTGGCCGAAAAATAGGAAAAAACGAAAGTTATGCTAAAATTCGAGATTTAAGCTGCTATTTATATATTTTTTGACCTGAAAAAGCCTTTTACCCCAAATTTGACACTTTTATCGTATTCTGCATGGCAAATATCCACTTTTTTCCATACCATCCCTTGGGTATTTTGCAAAAAATCTGGATCTCTCCGATTTCGCTGGAAATTTGAATACATCGGGTGGCCAGCTAACAATGCAAAGTGCTGTATCTCGTAAACTATTCGTCCGAGAGACTTGCGGAAAAAAAGTATACTACTGAAGTGAACAAAAGAAGAAGTGGAAAATATTGTCAGATTTCCGAGATGGTCTCCAGGGGGCATAACCGCCATTTTAAATTTTCAAGGCGATTTTTCACTGAAATCCATCTAGTAAATGTTACCAGAAAATATGAGCCTTTTAAAGCTAAGCTTAACTCGAGTAATTTTTTGTTTAACATTTTTCGACGTACTTATCTATTAAAATAAAATGGTGGGGGATAATTCGATGTTTTTTTTAAATAAACAGCTATAACCCCTAAACGACTGAATGGATTTTAACAAACCTGGCCTCGTTGGAAAAAGCATTTATTGTTCCATCAAACGCATTTTACCTATGATATGTCTAATTCTTGGGGATGCCGCCAGAGTGCGCTTTTCGATGTAAAAACAGGAAATTGCAAAATTCTCAAAAAAAAATAAATGCAATAATATGACTTTTTTCCATAAAAAAGTAGTGAAATGATACCTAAATAGGTTAGTGAAAAGAGTGTCTCGATATCTTATTCGTAGCTTGAAATCTCCATGTGAGAAAATTTAATATATAATTAAAAAAACCGCTATTACATCGGTATCCATTGTTTTTTATTTGTCGCTTTTGAAGATTCAATGATAAAAGTTTATAATTTAATCAATTTTAAATAATAAAAGTATTTTCAGTTCAAACAAATTAGAAAAAAACGTGCAGGGACAAAATAAGAAAACAAGGATCGATTTTGAAATAAAACATGTGTCCTTCAATGTTCGAACTGCCTATCATAACACCTAATGCAGTGTTGGCGCCGCTCATGCATGGACATTGCAGCAGCCTCAACTTCTCCTCTTAACAGACTATGAATTACCTCTTGCTCGAATCCCAACTTCAAAGCCATTGAAGTCTCCAAATATTGTGTGGTATCGTGGGTTGAACTATTATCTGCCCTATTTCTGCCTATATGCCATGTTTCTCGATTCTCTGGTACACCAATTGCCTATTTTATTAAGTGATAAGCACTTGCGATTATGGCAAAATATGTGTTTGCTACTATACGGTTGCCCAACACATTTTTGAAGAAATGTGGGAGAACATTTACTCCTAAGATATGACCAGAGGTGAATTCGGCAAGTAACTATTTCCTTTGCCACCGCGATCGCCAGAATTCACCTGTTCTACTATTCTAACTTTTATTTATGGGCTCAGTTGAAAGATATTGTTTACCAAATTTTACCTACACTCAGATACGACATCAAAATACTACAGGCTATTCGTAGCCTGTCAAGAGCAGAAATTGAAGCTGCTCTAATGTCGAAGCATGTGCGGCATGCAATAATGCATTGAGTGTGATGCAAGGCAGTTCGAACATTGAAGAACGCATTAGTTTCATTGGAAAATCAGTCCTTTCTTCTTTTTGTTAACTAAAATTTTTTTCGTTATTTAAAATTGATTAAATTATGAAATTTTATCATTGAATCTTGAAACAAGACAAAATAAACAGCAATAAATACCGGTGTAATAGCGTCTTTTTTTAATTGTATGACAACTAAATTTTCTTTCTTCGATATTTCAAGCTACAAATAAGATATTGAGATACCGTTTTCACTAACCTATTTAGGTATCCTTTCACTACATTTTTATGGGACAAAAAGTCATATTATTGCATTCAATTTTCGAGAACTTTACAATTGTTATTATTTCGAAAACCGCGCTCTAGCGGCATCACCAAGAATTAGACATATCATAGAAGATGCGTTTGATAGAACAATAAATGCTTTTTCCAACCAAGTGTGTTAAAATCCGTGCAGTCGTTTAGGAGCTACAGCTGTTTACTTAAAAAAACATCGAATGACTCCCCACCACTTTATTTTAATAGATACGTCAAAAAGTGTTAAATAAAAATTACTCGAATAAAGCCTAACTTTAAAAGGCATATATTTTTTGGCAATATTTACTAAACGAATTTCATTGAAAAATCACTTTAAAAATTTAAAATGACGGTTAGGCCCCCTGGAGACCATCTCGGAAATCTGACAATATTTTCCACGGTCTTCTTTTGTTCATTTTAGTAATATATTTCTTTTCCGCAAGTCTCTCGGACGAATAGTTTTCGAGATACAGCACTTTGCATTCTTAGCTGGCCCCCCTCTAGGTTACATACATACATATAATTGATCATACTGAATACGATAAAAATGTCAGATTTGAGCAAAAGGATTTTCCTTTTGCAAAAGAAATATAAATAGCAGCTAGGATCTTGACTCCTAGCACCTTTTTTGGTTTTCCCAAATTTTCGACCAGAAGTGGTCAGTGAGTAGCCCACAGATCAAACGTTTCTGTACCAAAAAACGCTCACAAGTTGATGGATTGAATTATAGCCCGAGAATGGTTAATTAACTGCGACAATCAAATCTGTACTTCTAACAAATACTGGGCACATAACTTTTTTCATTGCTTGTTGTTTTTTTTTTGTTGGCCATCGTATAGGTTTCATCGTCTTTACGTATCCAGGATCGGGTTTCTTGGCTAATGGGAACATCAAAAAACGGCATGCACGTTTCATCGCCAGTTACAATTTTAGAAATAATTTGATGGCCTCCAGCAATCTACATACTTATGTATTTAAAGTGTGTTGGCAAATTCAAAGATGTTCTCCTTTTTGTAAATGTGTCAGACGATGGGGTACAAACCGCACAAATGTAAATGATCGTGGAATATTGATTTCACTTGCGAGGAACCAATCTTCAGATTAGACTCTATCATTGGATAGGTAATGCGGTTGTCCTCTTCCACCATCTTCTTCACTCCTGCAATGTTTTCTGGATTAAAAGCAGTTAAAGGAGGACCAGCTCCTTTTCTGTGTACCACCTCGTTCAAATTCTGTATGCTATCAATTAACAGTAGCCAATGATTATGCAACATTTCCAAACGCGGTATAGGCAAGAATTAAAATCTATAACGTAAATTTCGCCTACCACATTCACATTTATTAATATCACCTCCGCCTTTGATTGCGATTACTTCTTAAATGATTACCGCTTATTACTTGCTATTACATTTTGCCAATGAAGATTGCGTACAATACGGCTGTAAATTTATATATTTAATAAATTATTTTGCGTGCATTATATCGTAAATATCTCTTTATGAACATCCGCTTTTACAGCACCCGTTCGCTCGGGTTGGGACCTTAATATTTGTTGGGAAAGTTTCTGTCGACTTATAAAATACATCCATATATCAATAATACGATCGTTCGATGTAGCAGTTGTAATGGTCTTCGAAAGGAGTCGATTGGAAGATATGAAACGTACGCGATGTTTAATTTAAGATTATTATTTCTTTCCCGGTTCTGCAGTTCTTATTTTCGTTTTGGGGGAGTTATTTTAATTTCTCTGCGTTTTTATTTATGCGACGTGAGGTTTCTTATGTCGGGCGTGTATAAAATTGAATTTCTTTTGCGGGAAAAGTCGCCTTTTAATGACTTCATTCAGAAAAATTGCTAGCGCGAGGAATAATCTTGCGGTCAACTTGATTGCTTTATTGCGATATATGTATGTATGTACGTGTGTCTTACATAAAAACCAATTTTTGGAATCTGTAATCGTTAAATGTAAGTAGGTTGCTAGTGCTTTAGGCGTATCACGTAATTTCCAATAAATAATATTTTGGTGGAAGTTCATACGATGAAAAATGTTACTGGGAACCTTCCCCGTTCGGATAACCTCAAAACTGGGTTGAAACTGCATGATAAACCTAAGAAGTCTCGCAAAGAGGCACCCCTGAGGGGGTGCCAAGCGACTCAATGGTTCAGAAATTCAACCTGGATAGGAAATATCAAGTTATAATACCAGACAAGAAGGACTGGGAGAAAGGCCCTCCGATAAGAACGGACTCGAACTGGTATACAGACGGCTCCAAAACCGAACATGGCGTAGGAGCCGGTATATACGGAGGAAAGGCGGACCGAGTTCGGTAAAAGCGTCGCTATCGTCTCGGACAGCCAAGCAACACTTCAGCAAGTGTTGACTCCAAACTGGTTTGGGACTGCCCTAAATGAAGTGGGTTCCCAAAGAAAACTGATTTGGGCCTGGGTTCTCAACCACGAGGGTGTGAAGGGAAATGAGGCGGCAGACGATCTGGCCAGACAAGGATCGTCGAGGCAATTCGTCGGGCCTGGCCCATCCTTCGGCACCACCAAATTACAAATCAGAAAATCCATCAAGGAATGGTTACAAAATAGGTCCAGGGAATGGTGGTAAAGATCACCTGGGCAAAGACAGGCAAAGAAGTTCCTAAAAGAAAAGAAGCCTGAATTCACTAGAGACCTGCTAGATAAAGACAGGAAAACCGTCAAAATGATAGTAGGTCTGTTGACAGGTCACTGTAGACTAAACAGGCATATGTACAACATAGGCCTAGCGATGCTATATGCAGCTTCTGCAAAGAGGAGGAAGAAACCCCAGTCCATGTACTGTGCCACTGCGAAGGCCTGGTAAGGACAAGGTTTCTAATTTTGGGCACATAGTATCCCACTGCACAGAGTCACATACAGGGGCCGCTCTCAAGGACGTTGAGCCTCAAAAAGAGGGCAATGTTAGAGGGCACCTTCTAGGATTACTGGGGATCACAATAGACCGGGAAGTTCGCGATGAAAGAGGCCCGTAAGGCCACCCCTTTAATTGGAGAAGAACCGAGCCTGGCAACAATTAAGATTGCAGTACGTGGAGCTGAGTGGATTACAAACGCACACCAGGTATACTGGAACAACGTTGAAAAACAGTTGCAGAGCAAGCGGATGATGGGAAAGCCACCCCAGCATTTAGCAGCATATGTGCTGGCTCTTAACCGAGTACAGCTTAGAACAGAGACGAGTCTGCTAACAGGACACAGCTGTCTAACGGGATATCTGCATAGAATTGGCATCTTTAAAGATAAGCCTATTTACGGAGTATGCAATAAGGAGGGGAAGACAGCCTACCAGGTTGCATTTGAATGCGGCGCATTGGAAGAACGGATACTGTCATTGCTGGAACCAACTAACAGGTCTACAGGAGAAAGATTTACGACAAAATAGGCTATTAAACTTATCAAATCCAATCCAATGCAATACTAAGAATCGATCTGAGTCCATCTCTGTTCTCACAGGCGCGTCTTCCTAAAAAAACTTGTAGTACACCTTTTACGCGTGAATGGAGACGTTTTATAAATTGTACCATTAATATGCCTTTGCAAATTTATTCCACCAAATAAACCGTAAGTACCGCAGACGATGTACCGCACGACATCTATTAGCATTATAGGAGACAATTCGCCTTTTACTTTTGTGGACGGGTCAAGCGAAACACGGACCGCGGTGTCCCGCCATTCCTCAACGTCCGCGTGCGTCCTGTTCTTCGCAGTTAAAGCGTTCTTACTTTACACTTATTATATCATTATACTTTATTTCCCCTTTTCGCAAAACAGTACGTCTTCGACGTCGTGACTGTGTTCGTAACGTGTATTCATTTCCCAGTGTCGTGTACTTTTGTTTTTTCCTCCTGTCTTTGGTTTAATTATTACATATCCGTGTAAATTGCGCATGCAATATGCGCGTATATTGTATATTGGAGGCTCGGCAAGATTTAGTTGTCTATAATAACCTCTGCAGTCGATGTAAACTGGAAATACTGCTTGGGCGATAAAGTTTGTTTAAAATGATTAATTTGCATATAAATATGCGGAATTTCTTATACGTAAGAGATATAGGAAAGAGAAAACAATTTTTTATGTGCAGACGTATGACTTAAGTCCAGGGCGATTAATATGATGAAAGGAACTATACATAAGCGTAGGAATAATCAACATATCCTCTTTTTGTCTTTAAATAATATAATATAAACAAAATAAATGACGGACTGATACACTACTTGACAACAAATTAAAATGCATTATGGGTAAAGGTTTAATTAGATGGTAGTTTTGATAAAATTAGATATAAATGTAATGTGTGGACAACAAAGATTGAAACGTACTGGCTCCATATTTGTTGTAACACTATAGTGACGAAAAATGAAACCTGATCAGAAAACTGCTTTCCAGGGTAAAACGTATGAATTCATATAAGCCGCACTTGGTTGCGCTAGCAAAATGATCGTAAATGCTTAAAAAATGGTCAAAAAAGCTCGAAACGAGAAGAAGAAAAAGAAAAATTGGGTCGCATCCTTTCATTACATCTTTCAAATTAAAGCCAAGGACCAAGAGTTGGAAGTAAGCACTTCCACAATACACCGACGACTTATTGAAGGTCATTTCTTTGGTAGAAAACCGCGCAAGACACCATTGCTACAAGCACGACATGTGAAGAAAAGATTGGACTTTGCCAACGAACATCTCGCTAAATGGCGCAACATTTTCTGGAGGGACGAGTCCAAAATCGTCGTATTTTGTACTGGAGGGCGTCGACAAATTTATAATGAGACCGGAGAATGCAGGTTAAGATCTGCGATACATTCGGAAGACAGTGAAGCATGAGAGTGCCAAACTGATGTTATCGGCCTATTTCTCTTCCCACGGAAGTGGCCCCATATATCGCATAGAAACGACAATCAATGCACCAGTTCACGTAAACATCCTACAATCTGTGATGTTATCGTGGGCCAAAGACAATATGTTCCAATAAGATTCAGGTCATGGATTCGCCAGTTCAGTCTCCTGATCTGAATCCTTTTGAGAATCTTTGTGTCTATGTTAAGCAAGCTATTTTCAATCCGAAACCATCAAATGTTGAAGAACTTTGTAGAAAAAAAAATATGTAGAAAATAAAACAAATGCTCATAATCCATAGATTTAAAGATTGTACTGTTTTTGATCATGAACTGTGACAGGTGATGGCGAAACTGCATCAATTTCGCTTTGGCCTAGATTACTTGAAAAATTAATTATAGGAGAACGTATCTGGACTTTGAAAAAAATGTTTCCTTCATTCTTACCTCGTTCTTTCTTCAATTATGCCTCGTTTCTCCTTAGTAATTGTCTCATTCTTTCTTTGTACTTGCCTTATTGTTTTCTTATTCTTGCTTTGTTCATTCCTTGTATGTACTTTTCGTGTTCCTTTCTTATACATACCTGCTTGTCTTCTTGTTTTCTTGTTATCAATTTTCTTCTCACTATTCTTCCAAATCGATCGATTTTTTTTTCTTGTAGTCTCTTGTTGTTCGTTCTCCTAAATTTTTCAAACAACCTGGTTCAAATCGAAATGGACATTTCAAAAGTGGTTGAGGCAAGAACAGTGGAGTATATCAGTTAAAGGCCCACTCTGATAATCTTTTACATTTACAGACTTTTAGTAACAGAGACATTACTCTGGCATTCTTGATAAAAAATTGCAGTCATCTGCTTTGCATAAAATCTTGTGAAGAGGCCACCAACAAAGCTCTTTCCTATACGATTAATATATGTATATGTATAAAAAGTATGCAATCACACTAACACAATTTTGCAATAAATTCATGGGAATACAATGCATTGCTTTGTTTTGTACAGTTTGCAGAATCTAAACAGAGAATAGACTGTTTTACACCACAAGATTAATTAAGGCTACTCAGCCTGCAATACTCATAGTGGGAAAAAATGCGAACAGTATTTCAGAACAGATGCAAAGAGCTCTGAAAAGAACAGAAGGGCGGTGTTGGTAGAAAAACCTAAGAGTTAACCCTGCGAAAGCAACACTGGTACCCTTTACGAAAAGGAGGAAGTTGGATGGCCTACAACCACCGACACTTCATAACGAATCAGTACAATTCAGTCGAAAAACAAAGTTTCTAGGATTGGTCCTTGACTCGAAGTTAACATGGAATCAACATCTTGAACAGATGATAGACAATTGCAAATGAGCACTAATGACCACCCGAAGGACAATTGGGAAAACATGGGGATTAAAACCACGCATGATGCACTGGCGGTACATTGCAGTGGTAAGACCTATGCTAACCTACGGTTGCCTAAGTTGGTGGACTAAAGTTACACAGTAGCAAGCGATTGCAAAACTCGCAAAGTTTCAGAGGTTAGTTTGTCTATGTATCACTGGAGCTGCAAAAAGCACGCCAACAGCTGCTGTGGAGACCATGCTAAACCTGCCCTCTTGGGCATTTACATAAGGGGGAGGCAAGAATAGGGGCGTATAGATTGAAATGTGGTGGAAACTGGAGAACACAGAATACTTCTGGGCATGCCAGAATAACCACTGCGATAACAAACCCTATTTTTGAAATAGGCTGTGATGCAATGATTCCCAAACTCTCCTTTGATAAACCATTCAAGGTTGTCCTAGATTGGGAGGAGTGGAGTAAAAAGCAGAATCCTGGAATCCGAACCCAGATCTGGTACGCAGACGGGTCAAAGGAAACGACAGGTTCTGGGGCTGGTATATATGGCGAAACCCTAAATCATAGAGAATACATGATATTAGGGCAATATACCACCGTGCAACAAACGGAAATACTTGCAATAGAGATATGTGGCCAGAGGCCATTGGATAAACAACCAAAGAGTCAGATGATACATATCCTATCGGATAGTCAGGCGCCCGTAAAAACTCTAGCAGCCTATCAGATAACCTCAAAGCCAGCTTGGGACTGCCTGGAAAACCTAAAAGCTCTGTCAAAGTCATTTTGGTGTGGATGCCGGGGCATGAGGGCATACCAGGAAATGAAGTCGCAAACAAGCTCGCAAGAAGAGGCTCTGCAACTCAATTCACTGGATCAGAACCGGGTCTGGCGATAACTAAAACTGCAATACGTGGTGCAGCAACTAAGTGGATTACAAAAGCACACCAGGTACACTGGAACAACGTTGAAGGGCAGTTACACAGTAAACGGTTGATGAGGCAGCCATCCCAGCAGTTAGCAGCGGATGTGCTAGCTCTTAACCGAGTACAGCTTAGAACAGGACACGGCTATCTAAGGGAATATATGCATAGAATTGAAATCTTTAAAGATGAACCTATCTACAGATTATGCAATGAGGAGGAGAAAACAGCCTACCAGATAGTATTTGAATGCGCTGCATTGGTACAACGGAGACAATCATTTTTGGAACAAACTAACCAACCAACAGGTCTACCGGAAAGAGATTTATCATATAAGCTATTAAACCTAGTAAAGGGGACAAACCTGTTTATGTAAAGAAATTCACTAGGTACGGAATAATACAATAGATCTTTGGCTACCCAGCGAAGTGAGGAATCACCGCGGTCCACTGTTCAAATCTTCAAGGTAACAGTGACATTTCTCTAGGAGAATTATGTTTTGCTAGATATTCCTTTCGGTGTTAGAAACAAGGTGATTAATGATACAGGATTGTAAACTATAAAAAAATCCTAAAGTACTAAGAAAGAATTGCAATGGTAGTCAGATAAACAGTACAGCTTTAGAAGTCGCTGCAACAGGTTTTAAAGGCCAATAAAAATAAACTTCTTTAATTTATGGTGTTTAATAACTTTGTTTCAATAGCTTACAGATTGGTGAATAATAAAGAGAAAAATTAATATTTCATCAATTCCTCGCCATCACATCATCGTAACCGAGTGAATAATTATAAGAAATTACTACAACCAGGTCTAAACATTCACTTTGCCGCAATACTTCAGTGAAATATTACTGTGGATGTAACGTTGAACTTCTTGTCAAAGCTGTTAAAAGGGTGTTTCAATAAGAGCGCAAGATTTGAATTGCGCGCCATATTTGACAGTCATAATGTCATATGATTATGACGTCACAGATCGAAAGTTGACAGATGGGAGCAGTGGCGGCTTGTCCATAGGGTCATTTGGTCAATGACCTCCCAAAAATTTTGACAATATATAAAGAAATATTAATTATTACGTGTTTTATTAAAATAGGTAATTTCCTCGCAAAAGTCGCAAATATACTTAACTTAAAAATTTAAAATTTATCGGCCGTTCCTCGTATTCCAACCTCCTGAACATTGGGCTGGCGGTGCGAATTGACCTCGTCGTATTAAAGCTACGCGGAAATATCCGAAGAACTCCCAGAGCCCGAACCGACCCGAACGTACGAAGTATATAATCTAGTTTGGGTCATAAGCCCACTATTTGAAATCGAATTTAGGTTAATTTCCGATGAAATGTTAGATGGCAGCACAAGTGCGTAGTTGGAAAAGTAGTTTTCGGATTTACCTGTAGTTCCTGTGTTTATAATTTATAACAGTAAACATGTGTTTTAACCTTGTTTTAACAACCTTCTTTTAGCAAAGTTTGTCGAAAGTGCGAGTGTGTTTATAGCGATTTGTTTGTGATCTTTATTGAATCTACCAGATTTTCATTAGATTTTTTTTTTCGTTTGAGTTTAGGTATATTACTTTTCTTTTAATTCGATTTAGTTTAGTGTACATTTAGAAAGAAAATAATAAGCAAAGTAATATCTGCATTTTTTTTCGTCAGTGAATTTGTTCTTATCTCAATGTAATACGTTATTGTAATAAAATAAGAGCATATATATTGTTTGGTAATTATTGTCAACATTTATGCATACTTTCGCGCATAAAGACATTTAACGTCGATTATTTACTTTAAAAACAAATATATACGATTTTAACGAATGTGTTATTCAACACTTTTCCACTGCTAAAGAACGAAGAATGGACCTCCAGTTTAAGATTATTTAGAGCGGAATTTAAAGGTAAAATATTTATATTTTTTAAGTATGCCTATTTTTTAAATTTATTTTTGACCTCCCAGTATAATTGACCACGAGCCGCCACTGGATGGGAGTTAGTAAACATGGAGCATTACACGGTAGAACAACGCGTCCTGATTGTCAAAAATTATTATCAAAAGTTTGATTGAAAGTTTAATTGCCACTATTCGTAATGTGCGTCCAATGTTCGGTCGAAATAATGTGCCTAATTCATCTACTGTGAAAAGAATAATCAAAAATTCGAAAGGACTGGGTCGGTTAGTGATGTGAAACACAAGATACGAGCTCGTAGAGGTCGTTCAGAACAAAACATCACGGAAATTCGCAAGAGTGTGATAGAAACGCCAGAGACGTCAATTCGCCATTGAGCACAAGAATTGGACATTTCAACGGGCACTCTTCAGCGAATTCTCACTAAAGATTTACAGCTGCATGCCTACAAAATCCTACTGACTCAACAGCTTCTGTCAGTAAACCATGAACAGCGAAGGGAATTCACCAATTGGATCCTTGAGCAGCCTGCTGATTTTGCTAACAAAATCATTTTCAGTGATGAGGTTTATTTTTACCTCGATGGCTTCGTTAATAGGCACACGAATGATTCATCAGAAAGCAATGCATCCACAACTGGTCGCTGTATGGTGTGCATTATGGTCTGGAGGAATAATTGGACAGTTTTTCTTCGAAAAACGAAGATGGTAATACAGTAACGGTGAATGGCGAACGTTATCGTGCTATGATAACACCGTTTCTTGTGCCTCACTTGGAAGCTATTGATCTTGACGACATGTGGTTTCAGCAGGATGGTGCCACATATCATACCGCCCGTGAAACATTGACGATCTTGCAAGAGTTTGCTCCTGGTCGTGTCATTTCCCGATTTGGTGATCAGAATTGGCCTCCGCGCTCTTGCGATTTAAGGCCTTTAGACTTCTGGCTGCGGGGTTATCTGAAGTCGCAGGTTTATGCCAATAAGCCTGCAACCATCGAAGCATTGAAAGCCGAAATTAGTCGCTGTATCAATGAAATACCACCACATGTATTCAATAAAGTTATTGTAAATTTCGTCAAAAGGGTACGCATATGCCAGCAAAGCCGTGGCGGCCATTTACAAGATATTTTGTTTCATAGCGAATTCCCAAATGTATATTTTCTAAATCAATAAGTATTTCAATACTTTGCTACAGAAAACCATGTTTTATTGAACACTGAAATCTTACGCTCTTATTGAAACACCCTTTAGTTAGCTACCTTGACTGTAACTTTTCATCTTGAGAATATTGGGACAGCAATTTAAACAATGACATAAAAACATAATCACGACAAATTGTTACAACCAAGCTTAACAAGTGTTATTAAAACGATGAAAATACTTCAGCTTGATAAAGTCATTAACTGTATACCTCTACTGGGACCGCATTACTCTCCCTACTTTCATCGTAAAAATATTTACCTTTTTCATCCATCTAGCAGTCTACAGTTACCTAATAAATCACTTCTTCAACCTAAACTGTGCTCGCATGAACTTCACGATTAACCAAGAACCGCAAGAAATGCGGGGCTAAAAATCCAGGAATTGTTTCATTTAGATATGTATTAAGTTTGCTTTTATCCTGTCGACCATACTAAATAACGATAAAGATAATTGGGTGTAATTTCAGGCGGGGAATTATTTACGAGATGAGGTAATTTTCACTGTATGTAGTTCAACGCCCAAAAACATACAGCATTTTCCTCGTATAATTTTCGAATACCGAATTCGTTTTCTTTTTAATTTATTCTCCTTAGTTATGTTAGTCCCTCCGATAAATCATTTTGTATCTTGCAATTACTGTCTTTAGGGTGTCTACTAATAATTATCTACAATTATTAGATTCAAATGTATAGACATCTACTTAACATCACCGTATTATTACCGGCTACAATTAGTCCATATAGGTGCATCTACCGGGAAGTGAACTGGATTAAATTATAGTAGTTGCAGTCAATAGTTTAGGCTCTGTTAAATATGGTTTATAATGTATTGAGTTGTACATCGGATACTGTTGTGTCATCAGTTCTACAGGAGGGTAAATATGAGCATGTACACAGATGTAAATGGAAATGCCAGGTAACGTTTTTAAATATGAACGCAATTAAATTTATCACGTTTTTATTAATATGAGAGGAAGAAGAAGAAGAAAATTGCTTGGAATTTCAATTACATTACGTTATCTTCATTCCTCTCGGTACGTTGAAAAAAAAACCTACTGGATCATGTGGGTGTTCTACACTCCAACCATTTCCATACGATTCCTTCGAGACAATTAGAAAATGAAAGTCATAATTTAAACCCAGACCAATATATCAAAAAACAGGGCCATACTAAACGGGATTTCCCCTCAGGTGTGGCCGTGCGAGGGCGGCTATGCAAAATAACGCATATATCAGGGTGAGTTGTGGAGGTTTTAATGAGAGGCGAGAGCGCATTGAGGGTGGTTCGCGCCTAAGGCCGTCGCTAACGAGGGGTTGAAAGGGTTAATTATGCCCTACATGTAGGTGGCGGTACCTTTTTAGGGATGCGCCTTTATGCGTGATGCAGTGTACCGCATTTGTATCTCGATGAATACGTTTTATTATCAATCCGGGAGATTGTGATATCTTTCGATAAGTTTCTAATGTTGGCGGTTAAATTTGGGTAATTAAATGAAGATTGTTATCTTTTTATGAAAAAATTTCATGGCTTGTGCGCTTTTTGATTAGAATTAAACTAATTGTAAGAAAATATTTCAAAAACTTTGACGCAGATGATTCAATTACCATGTAGGTTGTGTTACGAAAGTTCTTGCAGACGCGGACATACCCCTAACTTTACCTTAAAGGCAAAACATTATACTTTCATCAGCAATTGGGAAGGATTTAGAAAAAGACAGTTTAGTCTTGCAATAAATCTTTGAAAAAAGTGGTGTGTGAGTTAACATTAAGAAATAATATCAAACACCAAAGACCAACGAGTGGTTGAGACATCTTTGATGACAGCCGTGAGTAGAATTCTTAGAAGTTCTCAAGGGAAGATTCCAACAAGTTTTAAGCAGTGTTTACATCTACCAACACCATCATGGGCTATTGTTTACAGTTGTTTTTACAGAGTCCAATATTCCACAATCATTTACATTTGGAAAAGGTCTTTTGATGTTCCTACTCGGCAAGAAAACTGAGTCTGGACACATGAGGACGAGGAAACCCCTATGACGGTGAAAAAACAAAGAACTATAAAAAAGGTTGTGTAAGGCACCGAGAGGGTTTGGACAACATTTGAGTAAATAATTATGGAGTGAACGTCGGTAGGAAATAAGTAATTTTGGAGTTGGGCTTGTTGCTATGTATCTCTTACGCACAACTTTGCATTTTTCTTCTGAAGAAATATGACATAAGTACTTACAAGAAAGATACATACATATACTTTAATGTAATGTGTCCAGACCCTCTCCAATCACAGAGAGGGTCTGGACAAAGCAAGTTTATTATGCAAAATGTAGGTTTGACAAAAAAAAACTTTAGATATTCTTAACAGCAAATAAAATTTTAGGTAAAAAAGTGTTTACTGCACAATAATCGCATTATAATAAGCTGTACTCTGTAAAGTCGACATAATATATATCATGTCTAAATATCTGGGATTTCGGTCTGTCAAAGGATTTGGTGGTTTCAAAACCACTTCGTCGTATGATAGAAATGCTAAGGATCCTTCACTAAATCTAAATCTATTGGAAACCGATTGTTTTTTTTTAAATTTAAAGTTATAGCCACTACATACTACAACGACTTCTTCTATTTTAGCTACATATTGTCTAACCGATTTTTCCCAAACACCTTACAAATCACAAAACTATCAATTTCAAGGTCGGTGAGGTTTTCAAAGTCCTCATCTTCTTCCAACTTTAAATATAAAGACGAGTCTTTGTAAACAACTTCTTCCTCATCGGAAGAAGATTCGCTCATAATTTCCTTCTTTAGTTTCTCTATTTTCTTTTGACCAATTTTTGGTGCACTCTTCTTTAATTTTTTCTTTGCAATTTCATTCGTTCTGGAGTGTCGGTTGCTATTATGGATTACTTCTTTACTGGACCTTTTCTAGTTGTTTTTTTTTCAGGAGCTTTTGGATACGGTCTTATTTTCGATGCAAATACATAACTTCGGTTTTGCTCGTCTTGGACTGAAATCTTAGGCTCTGTTAACGACTGTGTGACAACTCATTTGACGGAGAAACATTGCTAGTATCTTTTTCTCTTTCGTATGGTACCCTGTTTGTAACAAATGAACAAATAAAATCCTCTTCACTAAAAATATTATTCTCGAATGACCAAATTCCGGTGTAACGGAATCCAGATTTAATATTGGAGGGAGTAGCAGACCGATCCCAAGCTTTCATGCAAATTGGTGCCAAGTCATCATAAATTGATAATGTCTGTCCTGGATGAGAGAGCATCTAGTTATCTACGCCTTGATTGAAATACCTTTTAAACGGACCGAAAACGGTCCTGTCTAAAGGTGGCAACTTATTGGATGTGTGAGGTGGAAGTGTTAGAACTTTGTTTATAATAATCAATGGCAGAAACAGATAAATGGGATTCATGATTGCCCATTATGAGACGAACTTGGCGTTGTTTAAAACATCGAACGTGAATTACAAAGTGTTCTAAAACTCGTAAGAAATTATCAGTACTCATCCAACCCGACGTATGAATGAGACAGGTTGCGCCATACTCTTCTGGAATACCATTTAATATTCTATGTTTATCAATTTTTTTTCTTGGAAACACCCAAACTGGAGGAAGTGCTGGCCCGTTCGCCCCAATAATGCCCACTTGAGTAACCAGCTTCCCTCTTTCACGCGACACGACTTTACACACTTGATGTTGGCCTTTGGTTGCAATCACTTTTTGCGTTTTTTGGACGGTGGTAACACCCGTTTCGTCTAAATTGAATATATCTGATGCAGTAAATTCATACCTTTTTAGAATCTCCTGCAACTTAGATTGAAATGTTCCGACCGTTGATTTATTAAAACTTGGAATTCTTGCTAAGCTTGTATTGTCTGGGGTTCTTATTGACAAACCAGAATGTCGACTTAAAAATCCAGTAAATCAATCATTTCCAGCTGATTTATTTGTTTTCCAAGGTTATGGAATTTTGAGGTGGTTTTTTTCGGCAAACTCGTATGCCAATCTGCGTGTAGCTTTTGGAGTTAAACCGTGGTACATATTTGAGCAAGTTATAAGGTAACAGGTAAGGGACGATTCCATTTCATTGGAAAAAACTTGACATGTGATGAAATGTGGGGAAAATGACATATTCTCGATTCCAACTTGTTTCGCTTTTTTGACATACAGGATGTCCCACAACATGCCTGCCAAAACCTAGAGATGTGTTATTGACGCAATTTCAAGTCAAAAATGTCTAATCAACCTGTGACCAAAACTGTGTCGTAACTGACCTACAAGCATTTGAAATTTTAGCTAACACCACTAATGCAAAACATTAGGTGCCGGCGGTGATTTTGTTGGTACAGAGTCATCATTTATTATTCGTCGTCATATAAAACGTCAAATAAGTTAATTTAGCCCGTCGTGGTCTTGTGTAGTATTAAAATACTCTAAAAAGTATGTTCACTTTTTCGAATTAAGAATACGCCGATATTCACTGTATTTATAGATTGTGTAATGGAAGTGTACGAGCGGCAGTTCGTGAATATCGTCGACGATTTCCCACTCGTAAATTGCCTTGTAGAACTATTTTTAACAATGTCCATCGATGTTTAAGAAAAGTATCTAAATTTTCTGCAGCTACTTCTGAAAGTCCCGTTCAACAGGAAGTTGTTCAAGAAGAAGCCACTCTTAATATCGTAGACAATCAGCCTTCTACTAGTGTAGAATAGCAAACATACTTAACACAAGTCGCATGAGAAAATGGAGAACTCTACACAATTTCGGTTTGTATCAGTAGACACGACGACTTAATTGGTCAAGCTTTAAAACCTGCCGACTACGCATCAAAACTTGAATTTAGTCGCTGGTTATTGAGAAATCGAAGGTTATGTCGGAACATATTATTGTTTAGCGATGAAACCTCATTCACAGTATAGTATCAATCCAGTAAATTCACTCCCTTAAAATTCGTGTTTGTAATCCCACCAAAAAATTACTTGCGCAGTATCCATTGCGCTGTAGCCGATTAGTATACAGGAAGGTAAAATTGAAACAGCTGATTACTGTTATGGTTGTTATGAGCATTCCACATTCTTGTATGTCGAATATTTGATAGTACTCGTGAAATTGTGTTTTCTTTAAATTTGTAAATATTAGTAAATAGTAGTAGTTTTTCAGTTTTAATTTTATTTAGGTATTTTTTCTTTTATGTAAATAGTAAGTATTAAATGCATTGAAGTTTAGTGATGAAGTTTATTAACCAAATATTAAATATTTTAAATCATTTGTAATATTATTGTTTAATAATAAGAATAATATAATTATTTGTGTTTTATTGATTTATTTTACCTGTTATCAATTCTACTTATTTTCCATAATTATTATTAGACCATATGTTTATTAATTATGATATCTACATACACGTTTTGTACGAAATCTTTGCTTATGTAATTAATTTACTTCCAGGTAGTAGGGTTATTAAATAATAGTATTAATATGCGGAGCGTTTATAAATTTTTACCAATGATAAAGCTATGAAGATATGGGTATATATATATATAGAATTGTTATACTATAATACTTGAAAATTTTAATAGATTATATCAGTACAGCGTCAGTAGCCAATTTGCCACGCCGCCAATGAGAAATATCTATATTCAAAAGCAATATCCACTCATCTACTTACTATTTTTTATATTCCTAAAAACATTGTTGCAAACCAAACAAGTACCGTAGATCGTTTTCAATTGACAAACATTTTCTTCAGCGAAAATATTCTTAATCATATAAATCACTCTGATTATTGCGGTTAATTTTACGTAAAATGTACTAGGACAAGCAGCTTTTCAATTTATCGAACCATCCTTGTATATAAGCAATTATCTTTGTGTAGGTCCTTGTATATTCACTTCCCCATGCGCAGTATCCATTGCGCGCTCGTACGAAATATTAAAACTTGTGTCACGAAGATCAAAGGTACCGACAGAGAGTGACTCTACTGGTTAGATACTATACTGTGCCTCATTCAACAGAACGGCATCAATAACACCAGGAAGTAAGCCGCAAGTAAGAGAATAACATTCTCAAGATAGATTTTCGGTGAATGTTTAGTGTAGTGTTATTGACGACCGTCTCCTCGGTCGGTTTATACTGGAAAAGTTTACGTTTCTTAGAACATGAATTTCCAGTTTTACTGGATGATGTTTCCCTTAATGTAAGACGATAAATGTGGATACAGCACGACGGCAACGGGTGGTTAGGAAGAGGTTCAGCAGTTGCTTGATCAGCAAGGTCACCAGACTTTAATCCATTTGATTACTTTGTATGGCAAAGGCTGGAAGATTTGGTTTATGCACAAAATGTTGAAACCATGGAACAACTTTTTGTTAAAATTCTGGATGCCGCAGAAACTATCGTCCTAATCCTGAAACTATTAGCAGAGCTACCACTTCAATTCTAAGAAGAGCTGGACTATGTAGACAACAATTAGGTAGGCATTTTGAACAACTAGATCAATAAAGCGACTTCTTTTTAAATTAATTAGTGTTTGTATTAGTGGAGTTATCTAAAACTTCAAATGCTTGTAGGTCAGTTACGACACAGTTTTGGTCACATGTTGATTAGACATTTTTGACTAGAAATTGACTCAATAGCACATCCATACGTTCTGGCAGTCATGTCATGGGACACCCTGTATAACGCTAAAGTTGACTTTTTTACGTTATGCTCTTGTGCACTTTTTCTGAATTTTTCCCAGATAAAACATCAGCTGTGGCGCTGCGCATGTTTTCTGCGGGAAAGAGTTTTCCTATTAACTTTTTGTGTTTGTATAGCATATTTCCTGCAAAAATTTTGTGATTTAAGGAGGGTTTGGACACTTGCGGGAGGGTCTGGACAGGTGTCCATACCCTCCATCAAGCTAAGATTTGACTTGTTTCGTGAATGGGCGGCAATTATAAACGTGTCCAATGCCTTCCTCTGTCCAAATCCTTTAGCCCAAATATGACACTTTTATCGTATTCAGCATGGTGAATTACATATATATATTCAAATTTTCAGCGGAATCTAAGAGGTCGAGATTTTTGTCAAAACCCGCAAGGGGTATGAATGGAAAAAATGACGATTTTTGATAATTTTCGAAGGGCGTGCGATTTTGTTATAATTTTAGATACATATGTAATTGACCATGCTGAATACGGCAAAAGCATTAAATTTGGGGTAAAGGCCTTTTTTGGTCAAAAAATGTATAAATAGCGACTTAAATCTCAAATTTTAGCACCATTTTCGGTTCTTCCAATTTTTCGATTTTTCCAATTTCATTTCTGATCCTATCCCATTTTGTTTTCCCCGCTGTTCTCCTTAGATGTTTCATCTCCATTGAATTAATTCTCGACTATATTTATATTTTTGTCTCCACATCAATTTCCCTGTGTCCTAGGAATGTCTGATTTAATGAATAATATAATCGTGTTGATTTGTTTTGTCTATTTATTAATTCTTTGTCCATTTTCCCATCATCGATCCATATGCTTCCTAGATGGTCATATGTCGTTACCCTCTCTAATGTCTTATCTTTACACTTAATTTCCTTGTTAACTTTATGACCTCGATTTTCATTTACTATCATTACCTTGGTTTGTGTTTGTAAAGTGCCAAAGAAAGGGAATCATGCTACATCATGAGCATAGACAGGGAAGGAACAGGTTCCAGTCAGAAGAAAAGGTCGACATTGGAATGGTTAAGTGCATGGAAGTTACTTTGAACATATTTAAAATAAAAATTCTAAAAACTTGTATCAATCTTTCTATTCTCAATAATTCTAGCTTGTCCCTCGTACGCCTGTAAGCTCCACCTTTATGTATCCATAGATTGTGAGCTGCGACGTAAGTCACCCTCGAGCCAGCTAACCAACAATTCAAATTAACGCTGTTAGACAACTTTTTTAAAATGAACGTTTCCTTATTTAGTTTCCACTGCAGACGGAAAGGTACACATCCCTTGTACGCAAGCCGAAGGCGAGCACAATAAATCCATTCGAACTTCTTCGCTGTATTATGATGGATGGCAACGAGGGTGTAATGACTGCGGTTAGGGGTGGTTGCGATCGTTATTAAAATGTTGCCGTCGGCGCATCGAATAGATTTATTGGAATTTCGTCTTTTTTTGTCAAGGGGTACCCCAATTAGTTCGCGCATGTTATTTTAATAATATTATAGGATTTCAGTTGGGAAAGATGGACATGTACATACAGGGGTGATGATAGGTTTGAAGTTTGCATGTACGAATTATAAATACATACAACAATAAGATGATGGCGAAATTATAGTTTTACAAATGTCATTAGTTTTTTGTTTCCTCTTGGAACACAAAAACCATACAATATATTTCATCACCATACAATTATTAGAACCCAAAAGAGCTTGTCAGCACAGCATTTTTTTTTTCAATTTGTTCGCTAAACTGCTCAAGTTTAAGGTAATGGAAGTCGCACCAACAGTTCCTAGATTATCCTGAAAACATGCTAGAACTGTTTATAAACATATTTTAATACCAATACATTTTCTGTTCAAGAGCATATTGGGATAATACTAGTAACTCCAAATGCTTCAATGTCCTTAGTCTATTTCCAGTACTTTTTTCCGGTTTAGGATACAGGTCATAAACGCTACAAGTTAGATATGCATTCTAGAGCACTAATGTTCCGACTATTACTACAATAACAATGTCAGTCTCAGCCCCAGTGTTTAAATAACTTCAATAGACAGAGCCACTATGTGACTGGTAATTGAGATGTTAGTACGAAATTAGAGTATGAGTGATACATTATCAGCACAATCCACGTCTAGTTTTGCCTTTTCTATGAGCCTCTCTAGCTTTGGCGAGGTTGTCTTCTAGTGTTAGTCTAACAATGACATGCTCAAAAGACGCAAGTTATCACCTTCACTAGAAAAAGAGTGTTAAAAGGCCTACAACCCAATAGTGTTGAGAGAGGAAAAGGTTCCATATGCCAAAGAGGCAAAATACCTTGGGATATGGTTTGACCAAAGACTTACATGGAACACACACTCCCAAGAAACAACCAACAAGGCCACTATTGCTCTAGGAAGATGCAGAAGGCTTTGCGGGAGAACCTGGGCCCTTAGCCCCAAACTGATTCTTTCTCTTATCTCCCTTGGAGATATTCTTCTGAGCCTTTCCGGCTTTCTTTGCAGCTTTACCACTGGTTTTTGGCGGCATAGTAGTAAGTATAGGATAAGTTAGCGGACGTGAAGCTTACGAAAGCTGACGTAAAACTTCTGTGAATGTATACAAGGGTAGTCAGACTCATGATAACCTACGGAGCAGTAGTATCGTTGCGGAAGGTACAACAGGCGGTAGCGGCCAGTGCGCTGAGTGGGGTTCAGAGACTAGCTTGTCTCTGTTTGACAGGCGCGGTGAGGTCAGCCTCCACTATGCTAAACCTGCCACCACTACATATCGACATTCAAGGAACTGCGAGTTCCGCAGCATACAGATTGATGTATAAGCAAGTACCGATAAGTAGGTCGCACCGTGCTGAACATCAAAAACTAATAAACAAACTTAAGAACGCACCCCTTAAGGGGTGCCAAGCGAAGCCATGGTTCAGAAGGACAGGAATAAAGGTCCTCCAGAACTGGTATACAGACGCCTCCAAAACGGAATATGGAGGTATATACGGAGGTTAGCCTAGGAAGGCTCTTTCGATAAGCTTCAGCAAGGACACAACGGTCTTTCAAATTAATGTAGCAGCAATTCACCATTGCGTTAGAGAACTAGAAAAATGGACCGAAATCGGTAAAAGCTATCTTCTCAGACAGCCAGGCAACACTCAAAACAATTAGTTCAGCAAGTCTTGACTCGAAACTGGTTTGGGACTGCGTAAATGCCGTAAATGGGGTAAGTTCCCACAGGAAACTTAGGTTGGCCTGGGTTCCCAGCCACCAAGGCGTGAAGCGATATGAGGCGGCAGGCGATCTGACCAGACAAGGTTCCTCAACGTAATTCGCCGGATCCGACCCATCATTCGGCACCACAAAATTATAAATCAGAAAGTCCATCAACGATATACATAACAAGATGCCTGACTTCACTAGAGACCTGCTGGGTAAAGACAGGAAAACCGTCAAAATGATAGTAGGTCTGTTGACAGGTTACTGTAGACTAAATAGGCATATGTGCAACATAGGTCTAGCTGACGATGCCAGCCGCAGATTCTGCAAGGAAGAAGAAGAAACCCCAGTCCATGTGATGTGCCATTGCGAAGGCCTGGCAAGAACAAGGTTTCTAATGTTGGGCACAGAGAATCCCACAGCGTACAGCTACAGAAAGAAGCCGCCCTCAAGGGCGCCTTATAAGTTCAACGGGGATCACAATAGACCTGAAAGGTCGCTAATCTAATCCACTCTGACTGTTCACTCGCATTGGCACGAAATATGCTGTGTGGTCTCTCTACTCTCTGAGGTTGCTCATAGGTTTGTTAAGTTTACCACTATGTAGTAGTCCTACAATTAACGTGACAATTCTCCTACATTCCTTCGGAAGGTCTTCTGTAAATTTGGGCATATACTCTTTAATAAATTTCTTATCCTGTCTCTGCCATCGGAAGCTCTTCCGCCATTCTAGAGATTTGTCGGTCGACCATTTTGCGATAGTTTTGGCAAATTTTCTTCTCATGGTTGCACACAATGGTTTTGACCAAAAAAAGGGCTTCCTTAACTTACCCAACATCTTTGTCCTCATAAGAATTTGTAGTAGAGTTATTTACATTGCACAGTGAAGAGAGTTATTAAATTAAATTGACTCACTAATTAGTATTATTTTACAACTAAATCCAAGCTAGGAAATTCTGTTCACGTACCCAGATATGAAACTACAACTAAATTGGCTTTAATTATTAAAATACAATGAACACTTTAAGTACATACAATTGTTATAGCAAGCTCCTAGTACATTATATGATGGTATTCTCATTAAAGAGTATTTTCTAACACTAACAGCTTTCTCCGAACACACCATAAACTCTAATAGCGATTTATTTATGTTTATTTACAACAACACTAATAAAACAAGCCCAATTCATACGAGTTAAGCAAGATATATTACCGTAATTGTATACAAAATCATTATCGTTATACAATTCTTCGATTGACGATAATACCAATAGTAATTACTAACTCAAAGCGCAGTAATTGCAGCAGTCACACATCCATACGTGTCGATATAAATCTCTACATGTAATTCGAAGGAAATCACATATAACTCATGTTAATTTACGTGTAAGTCTTATACAGTTTAATTACGTAGAAGATTTTCACACCTTACCCACATCATTACCGCTAATTTATAAAACAGGCTTATCAACAAGGAAAAAGTTAATGTAACTAATTGCAGAAAATTCATTGTGTGTATAACTTCGATACTACACAACTGTTCGAAATAAAGCGTTTTAATTTGCAGATTAATTGCGCGATAAGAATTAACTCTAAATAGAACCGTTCGAGATAATTAATTTTAAGTATATTCCAATTAAAAATGTGTCAACTGTATTTCGTTTTTGGTACAACCTAGTGTGTAATTATGAAATTAATTAAGCCCCCATTGTATTCTCGCATCACCACCAATATCGCCAAAAATAAATTCCTCCTTATTATGTTAATCTCGACGTGGTCGACATGATTTTCAGTCGCCTTTAAATTATCCGAAGATAGCCGCTTATCTGCTGCGTCCTTTGTAAGAAGTCAATTGTGATTGAAGTTTTATTTGAGGGCTTATCTAAATTAAATAGGGCACTGGCATTATACCTACCTGACTGATAAGGAGAACCAAGATTAATGAACTCCTAATCTTTGTACTGGTACGGTGTAGTCTTTGACAGCAATTGAGCGATTCTTTACTTCAGATATTAGTAGTGTGTATGTATGTAGGTTGACTTAAAAAAAAACGTGTAAATATATGAAAAAAGAAGGCGGTTATATAGGTTGGGTCGTTCTTCATTTCTTGGAAAGTTATTTTTTTTATGTGTATATAAACTGAGGTTAATAATCTGTTTAGTTCTTTTATCATAGAATGTTGCATATTAGCAAATATTTTAACATAACCCTTGCAGCATATATTGACCATAATTATTCTGGAAGGTATATAATATTTTAATTCTAATATCTAAATCTTCATATCAACGAAATCTAGTACCGGATCTGCAAACCACAGAAAAAAATTACCTAAGCTACAAGAATGGTTATCAAATAGAAGACAAGCACAGTAAAAAACATTTCTGAACGCACCATCAGTAACGAGACCCACGGTGGCTGCTCACATTGCTTCAGGATGACACCTCATAGTCCTATCTTCTGCCAGAGACGACGTTGCCTTCTGATGAATATGCTAGCAGAGAACAACAGCATCAGTCTCTTAAAAATCTTCTAAAGAGAGTGACATCAATAGCGAAATGTCAAGTGTAAACTTGTTGATACATGTGATAACATTGGAAAGACTTGAACAAACATCATAGAAACATTAGACACTGAGAAGTCTTTCTGGGCAATAGAGGGGCGTGAGGTGCTCGATATGAAAACCAGAATTCTCTTAATTGGCATAGTTTCCTGAAAGAAAAATTAACAATCAGAAGAACATATTACTTGTTCCGAAGAACACCCTCTGAATCATGAGATTCTTTGAGGGAAGGAGATGGATGCCATCCAGCTTAGACGAAATACAGTCTATAAATCGAGAGGCTTAATAGGATATCCCAAAATTCTAGAGGAGCTACGAAACTTGACTAAACTAAAAGACCAAACCAACACCACACAAAGTTCAGCTTTGGCGAATGGTTAGAGGTAATAATCCGAATTAAAACAAAAACGCGTTAGAATTTGGCACCAACCCCACCTACCTTACAGATAGCCAAATTCC
>SMLS01061775.1:0-14513 GCA_004785975.1 Popillia japonica
TTTATTTGTATAATTTGGAATTTTCAATCATGTGCTGCATTTAAATTGAATTATTTATAATTTTAATTTTATATTCTAATTATTACAGTCGTAGAACTTACAAGTAGCAAATTTTCGATTAGGTAGTAATAAAATATTTTCTGGGATATCTTGAACAGATATTAGCATAAGAGTTTTAAGAAATGGTCAGCCAGACTAAACACAACGTGAATAGCACAATTTAGTTCATGTACTTCAGTAGTTTGTTGCATTTTATGGGTTTTTTAACGACTACAAAAATGACGAAAAGAACATGTTTGAATATGAATGACTAACTTACAAGGGAACCTCGCGAACTGTAAATCGCAGATTTTGATGGGACTTTGTCAGTTAGTAGGCTCCACAAAGTCGTTAGAAGTAGAGTATCATTTCAGAAAGAAACCTTGGACGAAATGCAATTGAAAAAGACAAAACCACAGTTATTAAGCAGACAATTCACTTGCAAGAATGCATTTCTGAATTGTCAAAAGTGTGAATTCATGAAGTTAGTGAATCTACTACAGAGTTGAAACAAATTGGGATCCAGAAGATTAACTACCGCTTTGCGAAGTAAGAAATTCTTGGAGAGAACTAGAAATGTCTGAAAAGTCACCTCGACGTTGATGAAGCGATATATTACAACTGAATATTCAAGTGATGATGCCGTCCTGAAGATTGTAGCAAGTGACGACAAAAGTGAAGTAGCATATCAAACGATGATAATGGAGAAGACGATTCGGATGAACCTCTACGAAAACTTACAAACGAAGACATAGTTAAAACTTTTCAAACAATTCGTCGGGAGCTACAATATTTAGAAAATGCTTTTAATATATGTACTTATACATACATATAATGTTGAAAAATTAAATAAGAGCTGCAAAGCAAAAACTTTTTCCGTTTCACAAAATCTCCTTACAAAAAACTTTTTCACAGGATTTAGCGACTTCGTTAAATAGAAGTACGACTGTATGTATTTTCTTTAAAGGTACGTTGATGTTAAAGCAATTAAAACAGACTGTACAGAACATTCTTTATTTTTTCAAATTTTAAGTACTAATAAAGACAGATATAAACAAAACATTTTTTTAACAATGTGTAAAATTGGTAAGCTCTATTGAATTAATTCAAGTTGATTTTAAATATGTATATACATAATGAGACTAGCATCACAGATTTTCATTTTCACATATGCTCACAATACCGTATCAATGTCAAAAAGCTAAAACATCATCCTCCGTCGTGCCTCTCAAAAGATGCATAATTACAGAATTATTATATAAGTTTATAAAATTGCTACAATCTAATAGATTGATTATGAGTAGAACGGCGCATTTTTTCTGAGCAGCAATGCGTCGCTCTAACAATGAAAAGTTCGATGGTAATATTACTTCGCTTCTCTTAGAGATTTGAGAAAAATATACATACATTGCACATATCCGTGTTATAGTCTGTTTACGATAACATACGATCATACGTCATCAATACACGTCATAATGGCGGTACGGATTATTGTCAAATCTTTGATCTTATAAGTTAAATTATTAATTTAATTCATGCTCACGAGATGGCAACATCGTACAGGACAAGCCCCTTTGTATAGAAAAATTCCCTATATCTTTGCTAGTGAGAATAGCTATTTTTGGGTATTTCGTTTTTTATAGGTAGCTGTTTCTGATTTTACTGGTTAGGACGTGCCTCGTCTGTTATCGTCATCGTAAACAGACTATAGGTACGGTTACAACTGAAAAACGTGCAGTCAATTAAATACAAATTTTGTGGTTGGAAAGAAGATTACTACTCCGTTGATCTTCTCTACAGTTACTATTAAATTCCCCTGCTACAAAATTCACATTTAATTATTGATTGAGTGCACGTGATCACAGAAAATAAAAAAATGCTAAGAAATAAATTCAAGGTTGAATATATTATCCTTTTTATTAGACAATTATATTTCTAGACTAATTGATATTACCATATTACTATAGGTACTTAAAATAACTATAAAAGTGGTACTGTATATATAAATAGCAATAAGAAAAATAATTGTTTATGTCGTGTCTGTAGGATAAATAAATGTTTAAAATTTTTGCAAAAAATAGTTTGACTAAAATTATTTTTTTTTCATTTTATACAGTTTTGTTCATCTAAAACGCAACATTAAGGACTTTACATTAACATTAAGTACCGTTATAGTATCCTACTGTTCATACTTGTGCTATTGTATCCACTCTTGGCTCTTTATAGACTAGGTTATGGATTTCTCCATAATTTTTTTGCGGAATGTATGCTTTTCTGACAGTTTATTAAAGAGTAGGTATAGTAATATCAAAAAGTAAAATTTTAACAGGCTTGAATTTATTTGCATAAAACTATTATTTTTTAATAAAAAAATGGGATAATTTTAGCGAAGATTTTAATTTGACATTAGATTAAATTTATTTATATGAATATGAACATTTATACGGATTTGCTTTAACAAGAATAACTAGACACTAATTTTAATAAAGTATATTTAATCTAAAAATATAAAAATACTGTAATTCGTTACTAATTTATTGAATTAATCTTATCGAGCAAATTAATTGAAATGATTTGTCGAAAATTGTTGGGGGTACAAAATACAGTATTTTGTTTCCTTAAGGAACCTACTGAAATGTATGAAGATCGCTCTATTTGTACATATTGATATAAATATGTGATAAACGATCTTTATTTTGTTATTAAATACATAGAATGACTATTTACACTTATGTTAATAAATATCCTAAATATTCTATTAAGATAGATTGACTTTTCATAGTAAAATATCGATAGAGATGATAAAACTGTACAATATTCTATTGACTAAAACTGAAATTTTTGTCTCCTTAAATATAATATAATGAGCAAGATTATCAAGTTCTATTTAGTACATAGTTATTACAACGTGCGAGCAACAAAGATTGAAGAGTGCGGCTTCTATATTTGTTTCTAATTTCATCAAAACTATGCATTTGAATTTGTTGTCAAGTAGTGTATATCACTCTGTCATTTTGTCTGTTCATATTTTACTATTCCTATGTATACTTCGTTTCACCATATCAAGAACTTGGGACGCTTCAATCATTGTTGCTCGCATTGTACATTATTGTGTTGTCGTACTCCATGAAAACAAGGTTGGGTAGATAATTTTTAATTAATTTAGAAGATACTTCGTTAAAAAATATATTTCGTGTTAAACAATGAATTCCTTCTATTTATTAATAAATTGACCTTAATTGTAAGCAATAGATTTTTATACTGACCTCTCTTTATAAATCCCGAAAAATATAAGAATTAGACGAAGATCTTCTAATTAGTAATTTCAAGGAATTAAGCAACGATTTAAAAATACAACAGACGTTCTATGATATTCGTTTAACAATGTAATCGTCTAGCAATAAAATAATTCATACTTTTTAAGTTCCCCAAATTAATTGCCAGCTTTGATGTATGTTTTCAACCGCAGATTGAAGCTGTTTGTTTATCTGAAATGGCGTAGGAATTCGCATACATTATATCACGGGGAAGACCGCTATTTAAATCTTGTTTTCTCTGTTAGTAGTTCTGTAATAATTTTATTCTTTTATTAATTAGTTGGGAATTGGGTAGGTTTTCTGTTTTGACTATAAAAATTGTTTACGAGTTGTGGTAATAGAACAAAAATTGTACCCATTGTGCATACCTATCTACAAAGTAAAATATACATACACTTGTACAACAATGATTGACAGGTGTTTCAATCGCCCGCTTTTTTTATGTTTGAGAGTTGGTGCTTCTCCAAGATATACTATAAACAATCAGTTTTCGTCTATTGTTATAACTTTATTAGCATAAAGACTTTTCCTATTTAATTTTTTCGCTCTAGCATATTTGTTATTGGTAAGCCATGAAGAAATCAGAGTAAATTGCTACAAATACACATAACAATATACGCGATAACTGTGACGCAATGGTTAAAAACACAATTTCATTATAATTATCTTTCAATAAAATATTATTTAATACTACATTTGTTCCTATTCATTTTTTTTAATGTTACGTCTATGATTACAATATTTACTCCCTCAGAGATGCTGACATGCGCTTAGCACCAAAGTAAATACAAAAAGTTGAATACGGGACATTCAAATCGCTTTTCAATCATTTATATACACTCTGTATACATTAAGAAAATGTTTAGATGCGTTCAGCGAAAATTGACGATAAATACGTTCTTCGTAATTGCATTATGTGTACTTTGTATCTTTCAGTTTTAAATTGCCTCACTCAATGCGTAGATATACCTTCTTACTTCGATTATCCTAAAAAAGGTGTATTACTTGTTATATTGCGACGTAATTTTATCGAATCTTCTTAAAATTGATTAAACTCAACGTAGAACTTTTCTATCCAGTATACCATTAAAATTTTTGAGGAAGATGGAACTGTTGAGGATTATTGCGTGGGTGGAATATTAAATTTTGTAATCATTATTAAAAGTGGATGTTCGAAATCGAAGGAGTATTTTCGTACAATACGTTAGATATCCTTTCAAGTATTAAGGCTTCTCATCCTAAGTCCTTACGCAGTTTAAATACTGTGTGAGCATAACCGCATTTTGACATTTCATTTTCTTGTTAATTTTTCGCTGAATATTTTAATTTCGCAAATTTTGCTTCAAATACGTTAATCTCGAAAAGATATTTGATTGAGTCAACGGCGTGGACTCTTTGTGAATATGTAAAAACATGGTAGGAAGTTGTTTGAAGCCGCACACCTGCTTTATACTTACAAATGAATGAAATTGAATGGCGTAACGCGAATTTTCGAAATTTTTTGTATAAACGTATCCATGCGTCCTAAAACGACAGAATATGCAAACAATTTTGCGCGTAAACAAGGATACGTTTTGGTTATATTAATGCCCTGCAAAGGGAAGCACTTTACATAAAATATCCGATCTAACCTTAAAGTTACGTTACCTCTATTATTTTTTTCTCGCAAAAATAGGTGCTTTCGCGCAAATTTGTTTGCATTTTCTGTCATGTTAGCCGCTATTCTTCAATCTGTTGAGTTCTATTATTAAAAAAAATCCATATTACCTGTAGAATTTAAACAGCAAAGATTTTGCGTGGATGTGAACATTTCTACGGATTTGTTTTAACAAGAATAACTAGACGAACTAGACACTCATTTTAATAAATTATAGGTAGGTACTATTTTTTTTCTTTCTATTGAAATGTTTGGAGATCGTTGTAAGTATATTATTGTTTGAGTGACTGTAATTAGTAATTAAAAACATCAGCTGTCATAAAAATATGGCGACCTATTAGTTCATTTTTTCCCTAAGTAATCACGGTTTACGAACAGCCAATCACAATTCTCCATTTTGGTGGTGAAATTTTAAATTACTCCTCCGAATTAAAAAACGGAGTACCTATGGTAAACTGCTTTCAGAACCAGCCCCCAACTAGCTAAGCTAGGGTGTCTTAGCGAGACCGTTCATTAGAAGTTTTTATGGGGTTCTGGCCAAAATATAAATTTTAAAATACAGAATTATATATAATCGATTGTGTTGTCTTCAATTAAAATATTTTTAAATTTGTAGCGATTTGGGCGTTTCGTACTTATTCGATTTTTTGTAAAAAAAATGCTATAACACATTTATTCAAAAAATCAGAGAACATTTTATTTTCCGAATATCAATTTAGGATTCACAGTAGGTATGCTTGAACAATATGTTGGAGTAGGTTTTGACAACGAAGAACGGCTGTCTACATTGTGTTGTCACTTTACTATGGTACGTTAACTTTTCGAAATTGTGAAGAGCTTAATTTTTTCAAATGGCACCCCTGTGTTTTATTATTTAGTCGTCTGGGGCGACTAATTATACATCTTTTACACCTCACATGCCCTATAAATAAACATAACTCACCGATACTTGTCTAGTGTGCCATGGAAATCAAGCGTTCTCAAAGATTTATTGTCAAAGTCTAACGTCAAAGTCAAGCTAGAAATCTAAACATATTTTAATTGAAGAGAACACATCAGTCGATTATATATAATTTTGAATTTTTAAATTTATATTTTAGCCAGAACTCCATAAACTTCTAATGGTCGCGCCAATATTTACATTTAACGGCTTTCTGTCGATCTTTGACGATACATCAAAGGGTTTGGGCGTCATGTTTGCGGTATCTGCCACACATTAGATCTGATCATAACAGTAACAAGTAATATTTTTGAGGAGAAAACTCCTAAATTTCACTTTATCTGCAAAAGAGTCCCTATTGTCGATACACAAGTTCTTGGTTAACATTCTGCATTTAAGTAATCTTTCATAATTATAAGAAAAAACTTGTTTTGTTTTTGGTAAACTCTGCAGCACAGCACAAACTAAAACAATAAGAAATTATTCGAATTTGAGCACATCTGCACATAATTTCAATTCAGTGCGTTCAGTAAATTTTTGCATTGTCGGAATTAATTTAAGACGACAAAGGGAATGCAATTTGCTGTGGAGAAACGAAAATCAACGAGTAAATTTACTTTGTCGCAATTCTCTTTTACTTCTGAAGGTACAATAGTGTAGATTGATATGTTGTAATTGCATTCTGAGTACATTCTATCGCTGTAAACTTGTGTAGTTGGCAACGAGCTAGTGCTCTCTGTTAAACTCGATATCCATCCATGTTTATTTCATATTGAAAAGTAGGTATTTGGTCGGTATAAATCAAAGAACCAATTAAATGCTAATTTACTATAATAGGAAATGTTGCTTTGGAGGTTAAGTGCTGATTTAATTGACGCAAGTTAAATTTGTAGTCTGTCAATTTTAATAACATTCACTTAATGCTATTGTAAATATCGCACTTCCTGTACTATATTGATAGTTTACTTGGAATAAAGTGCAATTATCATATTCAGACGTTAAGTTCATGACATACCTATTAGTTTTTGCCTTTTTTGCGAGTAATAGTTTTTTGTTTGTAGTTTGTGTAATTATATCTACGAAATATCAAGAAACGAGGAAGAATTTTTTGCAGACACCTTCGAATAGCTAGAAATATTAAATGGTTTATATGTATGTATGTATATCTGCAAGTAACTTCTTACACGACTTGACGTAACGTCGGAATAACTTCGCTCGTATACTGTCCGAAGTTATAAACCTCTACTACGACTTTAGAAACATGAATATTCCTCGCTATAGTAGTATGTAAGATGATGAGGACACTGTTTACCAATGAATATATTTTTGATCCTTAAGTTCGTAATACGTAATTGGAAAATCTTAGGTCTCATCTCTCTAGGGAATGTCTAGACGATGATACTCGACGAGATCTTTGAAGACGGTTATTAGAATGAATAATGCGAGTTTTGAGGTTAACATACTACATACAGTTGTACTAAGAATCAAATGATGTGTTTTTAGTCTGGTGCATATTTTAAATTATTGTGTTCGTCTACTTTATTTTGTATTTATTTTTATTTTTTTTGTCAATAAGTGCCAATAAGTAGATACAGTGCTTTTACCTATTACTAAAACCCACGTGACTTCTGTGAGATATGCAACCCATTTAACACTATGCTAAATATAATTTGATAGGTTAGGTTTATATACTATAATCATAAGTAAGTAACATAAAAGCAATTACAATAAGTGCTGAAAATGGTTTCCTTTAGTATCTACGCAAAAATTTCTTGTATTTATATTATTTTGCGACTTTGTGGTTAGAAAGGTTAGGAACATTTATTTCGTTGCCAACATAATATTTGGTTTTCTGTAGTTTCCCAAATTCCAGGGCAAATGCGGAAAGATAACATCTTAAGTCGGTCTACAGCCGCAGGCGTAATAATAACTCATGGAAAGCCGTAGATGGCGCAAGCCGTTGGGGGATGCTAAGGCATGAATTATTATTATTATTACATATTATTATAATATTTACGTCATCTTACGTCGGAGATCACGTGCAGCGTAATACGTATAATACAATGTTACAACGTAGAGTGAAGAAAAGTGGAGAGTACGTTTTTATATTTTCTTTTTGATAAGCATGTCAATCAAGCGCATAAAAAGTTCGATAATCACCGTAACGTGTCGAGAACAAAGAATGAGTGATTCAAAACTGGTGTTTCTATTAGGTAGAACTCGAAAAATATAACAATTAAAAAGTAAATTTGCAAACTTTTTTGATAAAATTTTATGTTATACCAGTATTTTGATATTTTGTCTCTTTAAAGCTGGCGGGATGCCCGCCAAAAGAGTTCTTGCAAATTTTTTGGTATCTGTTTTGGTGGCAACCGATACAAATGAAATTTGGTGAGTTTATAGACTGATGTATTGGCAAAACAACGGTAACTTTCTTAACTTCTAAATTTCTTGCTATTTGCTACAATATCTCCAAAATTATTTTAATAGTACTAAAAGGTGATAATTTCAAATACATATGAGGGGCGGAGGGTGTTGCCGGGAAACAACAATTGTGAGAAATCTATTGTCTCTAAACTAAATTTCATTTAAATCGGTCGCCACCATTTGCCTGTTTCCTTGTTAGTCTTGTGACGGTCTCAAGAAATTATCAAGTTGATGTTCGGTAGGCTGGTTTCAAATCAGTTTGACCAAATTTGATATTTTGACCAACTTGCTTTGGTGCCCTCAAAATTAAAACAAAACAGCTTTTGTTACTTTAGAAACGTTTTATTGTCTTGGCTTTAGAACCAAGATATTATTTGACCAATACTTGAAATTATTTTGCCAGGACATTGTTCCTTTTTATTTGATCGAATCATCATCATAGTCGAATAATGACGCATTAAACTATTTTCTCTAATATAAAATTCCAGTATTAGCGATGTAAGAGCGCATATTACTTGTTACTGTTTTTACAATTTTCTGAATCGGCAATTTCTTATGTTCTAAGAGCTCTTACCTTAATGCCTTTTCTATAACAAGCTTACTGTAGCATTGGTTATTGTAGGTAGCTGTGCCACTATAAGACCAACTTCTTGTACAAATTTGCTACATAATAAGGTGTCGTATATGGCCGCTTGCTGAGTCGTACCTCCAGTCAGACTGAACCTTGTGAGCTTATTGGGTTCAGGTTTGGTTTTGAGATAGTTCATAAAGCAACGCCTTCCGTCAAAAGTTGGTTTTCCTTTCAAAATCACATCAAAACCAACCATCAACCAGATAGCGTTCTTTAAAATCAGTCCTTAACAGATGATCAGCAGCAGCTTAGCTGGTTTTGAAAGCTGATTCTCTACAGACAGCATCTCAAAAGTAGTTCTTAACCAGATAATCTCTTGTTAAAGCCCGCTTAAAACCAAAAAACAAACTGTTTTTCAAACCTCCCAATTAGCTCGTAAAAACAATCCTCAGCTAGCTAATTACTAATAAGTGGCTTATCACAATTGGATCTGGTTTAGAAAGCAGTTTCCCTGATTCTGGACAGGCAACTGTCATACTATTTCTCCGCGTTGTTTAACAATCCTCAGTCAGTTAAGCACCAATAAGTGACTTATAGAGATCGGGTCTGGTTTAGAAAGCACTTTATGTAGTTAGTTTAGAAAGCCAGTTTTGGCACATTCTGAGTTTCAATCCTAACTCAATTAAGGTCGGTTTTAATCAACGCTTCAGTGGTACGTTCGTTTTAAATTGCTTCATAGTGAGACCCTCCCTATTTACCGAGCTTTTTAACCGAAATTAAAGTCTCTCTGACTCATTAAGTAGTAGAAAATGTTTCCAAATATCTCTATGATGTCAATTTAAATCGATTTCATATCTCGTCCCTTTAAATGCTATTTACAATAGGACGCAAAAAAGATGGCTAGCATTTCAGGCAGCATTTCAAATTATGAAGTATCATTTGTAATTTTTTTTAACCGTCCAAACGCATGATTATCATCATTACTTAATTCATCTGTAAAATCATACTCACAAGAGGAATTTTTAAGAACTATCTTAATAAGTTTAAACGGTAAGGAGAAAAATATAACTTTTCTGAGTATCCACCTTCAAGACGAATAGAATAAATTAATTACTTTGAGATCATCATGTTTCGTAAATGGTTTCCAATTCACAGATCGTGACATTTATGCTGTCGCTCATGTTAACATTCCCCATAGGTATCCACGTGGGCTATGCAATCTCCTCGTTTACTTCCTCCATATACTTAACGAGATCTGAACTGCTGAACTCCATTTCGTCCATATCTTGCAGACTCGAGTTGCTGATGGTGTTGGCGTTCTCGACGCTGTCGATCTTAGATAGGACGTCTTCTTGTTTCAAGTAATCGTCGAATTTCAAAAATATCGTCCATTTCTGCCAGAACCTCTTCGGCGGTTCCTTTTCATGTGTAGCAATTCCATTCGGATCCAGTTTGATCGTTGGAATCGACAATAAAATGTTCTCCGTTTTTGTCCTCGTGTCCGAAGATATGGACCTGCTTATGTTGGTAAGTACCGTTGACTGGCTGCTTTGTGACTGCAGACGCGTACGGAAATTCGCTTGGGAGGAATGTCTTGAAGTTGGTGCACTTCGCGGCCCTGAGACTGGTTTCTCCACTGAGATGCGCATGTTTTGTACTCCATCTGAAACTGATCTTTGGTATGTTCGGAGTGATGGCGGATATCTGGATAGTACCGAGTATTTCGTATTGTCCAGGTCGTGCCTTCTCCTGCATAACTGCGCAAGCGTAGTCTGCAAAAAAAGAATATTTATTAATTGGGATAATTATTGGTGCGAATGCTAAATTTAAGTGAAATACAAATACAAGAATATTATTGTTCTTATTCTAGGAAAATGCTCGAATAAATAAATGCTTCGTTTAACTCGAGAGCGTTATTAAATCAGAGGGAAATTGTTTCCGATTGGCAAACTTATTCTACATTCTACACATAATTTTTAACTTGAAGGTTTAATTAAATTCTTTCTCATTGTGTTTGGGATGCACGACTAGTTAGGACGGAATGTTTAATTAAATGGATACTTTATTTAATAAACCAGTCGTATAAGGAATGTGGACTATTATAGTAGTAGAAATTCAGTATTCCGGTAAAAAATCACTAAATTCGAATTCTCTGTAAATAAAACTAACTACTTAAATGTTAGTTAGCATAAGTGTTTCTTTATTATCAAAGGTGACGCATTAGTAACGCAAAAGCTTACAAACTGCTTTCATTAACATAAATCCATTAGATGAGAGATGGATATTTAGATGTAAATGTATACAGGGGCTTCGTCAGATTACCTTTGCAATGGTAGTAATGTCTGTAAACACATACACAGGTTGGTTTATTTTTGATCTCCCAAAAGGGATAAAGCGCGGGTTTAAATTTGACAAAGTTTCTAAATTTCGTGGTTGGTTACAAAATCGACGCAAAAGTATAAATGACGAAAAAGGTTGACTTTACACTTGTAGGCTGAGCCGTTGTATTTCACCTTGGAGAGCAAGACTAAAAAGAGGTTTGTAAAACCACCTTGAATGAATATGCTGTCAGCTTCTTCAGAAGGTACCTAAAGACGGTCTTGAAGATCTAAGCTCAACTATAATACATTAATATGTAAAAAAATGTGATTACCAACAATTCTAACAAATGTTCGAACAATTCTGAATAATTTTTCATAAAGTATAACTTTTTGACGTTTTCTTTGTAAGGTTCTTCTTTCAAGAATGACATCTAAGGGATTCCAGAGATGATCACAAATTTCTGTGGAGCATCTCATTTCTAAACATAATTTTTAACAACTCCCCATAACAAGTCATCAACTCCCCATAACAAGTCATATAGAAGACTTAATTCACGAGATCTTCCCAGTCATTCTACAGCGTTCCTATTTCTTATCTAAGCAATGTAAACATCCTTGTCTTAATTCGGTAATTATTCCTCATGGATGCTGCGTTGTGAGGTAGTGTTCCGACTTGTTGCCACGACACATGATGGAACATTATTTAAGAGGTTAGAGACGTAAATGAAACGAATGTTTACATACTTTTCCTATTTAATGTTTCTGTTTACGTTCAAAAAAAACTCTCTCTTTTTCGGGATCACATACTGTTCAGCAGTGTTCTGAATTTCAATTGAGCATTCGCAAACTTGTCAATTTTGATTAACATGATCAGATGCACACCTGATGGTGCCTGATGATTACAAATATTTATCATCTTTTAAATTTCCAAGTATAGTTGCAAAACGACTAGCAGAGTGAATTTGCCAGCATTAAACCTTGCAATCTGTCATTTTGGGTCTTATTTGTATTTTGATGTTAGGATATTAGTTTTCAGAAGCTGATTTGACTTCAGCGTGTTGAGAATGCCGTAACGGTAAAACTGGGTAAAACCACAGAATGAAACAACAATGAAACAAGATTTGAACTGTAAATTATGTCACTAGGAAAACCTATAGTGTACAATGATTTCACTTATCATAAATGATATGTAGGTATGTACCTCCTATAAGCTTAGTATGTACATACATCCTATAAGCTTATAAATTTGGGGAAGTTTGCAGAATCAAGTTACACATTAATTCATGTTTTGAACACAAATATGCCCCTTAACTTAATAAGTAGTGTAATTGTATATAAAGTTACAGATTTGAATAAGAAACATGTTACAGAAAATACATACAATACATATATTATTAGGGTGTAGCAAAGTACCTCAGCAGTAAAGGCTCAGGGTTAAATCCGCCTGTGAATATCAATGATGTATTATAAATTATAACACACGAAACATCTCATACATTTTCACAGTGAACTTTATCAACAAACCAAGTAAAAGCATTTACGTGTATATTCGGATTCAAATTAATAGGTATTGAATTATTAATGTTAGATAATTTAGCAACATCACATCAAACATAATTAAAACTACAAGTAGCTACAGTAATTGTAAACACACAAATTAGTACAACTTGGTACAACCTTTATCAATATTCGCGTAAATATAGGAGCACCGGAGCACTAACTGTTTGTTGCTGCTTGCTGTTTGTTATTAATCAACGTTTTTGACAGATCACGTGCAGTGCAGCCAACGTTATTAATTTTATTGAAATTTTCGAATGTCACTGTTTAAAATTTTTAGATTGTTTCAAATCATTTTACTTTCGTGGCACACAATCAAGGCAAAATATTACTTGTTAAATGTTATTACCATTTAAAATATTAAATTTAAAGTTTAAACAGAAAATTGTTGCAATAATAAAGCAACTAAATAACATCTTACATATCCAAAGCCATCAACTGTAGTAGTTTTAGAGGTAAGTTGGTAACCATTATCTTACAGTTGGTCAACGTGACGACGAGACGTTGGAGAGGGAATTCAATTTATGTAACGTTAAGTATGAAGTGAAGTTCGTTTGGTATTATGCAATGCACTATGCTGGATGTGTATCCATTATGTTATTATGTTAAGTAAAGAAAGTATTAAACTATACAGAAACAAAGTGTTTATTTATGAGGTCATCCCTACACAACCAACAATTTCAGCTTCTCAAATAGTTTTTTGAAAGATGTTAAGGTCTGATTGAATATTTGTTGGGATCAGGTGTTTTGGATTTAGATTTTTTAGCTGATCGAAATTAAAAGATAAGTATGTGACGGGAAAAAAGGTTGACATTTTATCCTTCTTGACTGCTCTTGACGGGTAACAAAACGTCTCTTTTTATGAAATCACTTTTTTCCCCGGGAAGAAAGCGAGTACTTTTTTCCCCGATGTGTCAAAATGACAGTTATTAAATGTGCATTGTACAATTTCGTAAGTTTTCCGCGATTTAGCTGGCAATAGTTTTAAGTGATGCTACTTTCACTGCTTCTGCCATGCACAAGAAAATTCTGAATTAAAAATGTTCATTTTTAATCTCTGATTATTGAATACAAGTTTTAAACCTAATTGGAAAATTAAATTGACAGACATTTAATTACGTCCATTACGTCAAATGTTTCAAATCGTTGGTTTTCTCGTTACAGAAAAAAATAGTGTATTATACACGGGCAAAAAGTTAGATCTAATACTTTTTTCCCTTGTACCTTGTTATAATAAATAACTATTTCTGTCACGGTAAACAAGGTTGATATTTTATCCTTCTTGACAGGTAACAAAATGTCACTTTTTTCCCGATGTGTCAAAATGACAGTTGTAAAATGTGCATTGTACGGTTTCATAAGTTTTCCGCGATTTACCTGGCAATAGTTTTAAGTGATTCTACTTTCACTGCTGCCGCTACTTCCGATGGCGTACAAGAAAATTCTGAATTAAAAATTAATTACCTCGGTTCACGATTCGAAGACGTGCACGTCATGAACGAAATTTTCGGAATCTCCAATACAGAAATAACAAAATACCTATAAAAGCCAAATATTAACATAACTGCGAATGCGATTTTATGTTGGTAGAGGCATGCAGTGCTGCCATATAACCTTCTATCATTTATCGTGTACAGGATTCCCCATTTACGAATACTAACCTAAAAATAGGGTTGTTTTGGTT
>SMLS01061776.1:0-18230 GCA_004785975.1 Popillia japonica
TTTCATATTTTTTACTCTTAGCCCAAAACAAATTTGGTTCATATGTCAATTTTATAAAACCCCTACCGGGATTGGTTATTGTATACAACTTAGGATACAAGGTTTCCTCAAGTAATTGTTTAGTTTATTCGGTCTTTCATTTTTAATAGAAATTAAATTATGTATTTAAAAAACAAAAGCTCCATGAAGGATTATTGCTTCTTTAGCCCTATCTTTATAATATTAATGACCTTATCGCTTCCTTGACGAATGATTGAGGTATGGCTAGTCTGTCAAGCTCAGCCCCCAGTAGATGGGGTCCAAATCCGGACTCTGTGGTAGCCAGGGCATGTTTGGCAGAACGGTTGTTTCTTTTTGTCAATTCGTACTGTATGTTTGGGGTCGTTATCATGCGCAAACTGTCACAGTATTTTCCTCCAATATTTGTCTATAATTTTCTTTGCGCTCCGGTTCCCGCAGTGCTAAAACAACACCAAGCCACCACAGAACCGCCACCCTCTTTAACTGTGGCAACGACACAATCACGCAACAGATTTTTCGCTCTCGTTCGTTTTACGAACACTACGCTTTTGTCCAAAAACTTCGAATTTGGTTTCGTCGGTCCAAAGGACATTTTGCCAATCAGCCGTTCACTTTTTACATTCGTTAGCCCATTGTAGACGTTTTTGCCGAATTTCACGACGTACCAGTGCCATTTTTGCCACAACGTGACCGTAAAGACCGGCTTCTCTTCAATGACGTTTAGTAGTCGTTAGAGAAATCGGTTGCTCGCGTGCCTTTTTGATTTCTACTGAGATTTCGGGCACTGTCATCGGCGGATTTTCTCGATTAGCACTTTCAGGCGTTGATCATCCGCGGATGCCTTCACTTTTGGTCCATCAGGTCGATTACCATCTTCTACAGCACCGGTGGTTTGGTACCCACGAATAGTGTAGTGTACAGTTGATTTCCTCGTTAGTAATTTTTCGACAATTACACATACAGAATATCTTTCTATACAGGGTGTTTGTTTAGTTTTTAGTTAGCTTTTTTAGTTCTCAATAACATTACACTCTTTGCATGGCGAATGACCTCACAGAGCTAGTCATCACAAACAGCATAAACATACTTTTGCTGATATTGCACTATAACATATTCAATGATGATAAAACGTACCGCAAGTTCTCAAACAAGCTGGTCCTACGTTTAACTTTCATTTAAAGTTTGCTATTTTGAATTTTAATATCTCGGTTATTACACGATGTAAAAATGCCATTTTTGATATATCGCCCTTATTTGTGGAATACTATCTTCTGGTAAAAAAAAATGTAAAAACAGAACAAATACCCTGTATATGTGTAATGTGAGAGTAGGTGATCGCTCTGCGAGAGTTAACGGCTTTCCTTCCGGCATTTTTTAAATAATATGTTCACAAACACAAACGGAACGTCCCTATCGTCAATGGTTGATTATATTCTTCCTAATATGGATAATGACCAACAATGATTTTGTTACATGTTATTGAGATAAATTGAAATTTGCTTCTATTTCATTTATTATAATGAGGATTTTCATCTTAAACACTTAAACATTCTTTGAAATTTGTTGTATAATCTTTTAAATTAATACTTCCAGAATTGGATAGCGATAACATTCGAATTATCTAAATTTTACTAGCTGTCCTAACTTTAATGGCCGGTAGTGTAAGTATAGGTACCGATAATTACAGAATTTTAACAAACCGTCAACAAACTCGAATGTGTTGCCTACCGCTTGAACCAAAGCGTTAGTCATAAGCATTTATCTACAAGTAATCTGTACAATTAGGCAACATAATCACAGCCCCATATGTGTACCATCGCATTTGTTATCCACGTATGTATACTGTAATGTGACGAGAACACTAAACTACTAGCGAGAAAACAAACAACGATTGCGAACAACTGTAGAGATAATTAATTGTTTGTCAATTAAAAAGGAACAAATCATCCCACGCTCCGGGTGAGTTTTAATTCGAACTGTATTAAACATCTGTCACGCTATATTAACAAGCAACATTCAATCTGGTTGGTTTTGAAAGTAGGTAATAATACATGCATGCGTAAAACATACATACATTGTAATAAGCAACGGAAAATGAACGAGACAAAGTAGATATCATGACGTCGTATTACCTATACGGTAAGTGCACAAATCTATATGCAAATACTCCGGTACAAATTAATTTGACATTTAAAAAGAGTTCGGTTCAGTGTACTTCCTATATAGGTACATACAACAATAAAAAAAAACAATAACCAAACCGTATTCCATCGATGTCAGAAGGATTGATAGATTTAATACTTTCACTTTATCTAATTATGTTTAAGTAACCGTGTGCTCAATTTGATAATTTGTGGTAAGTTGTTAAAACGATCTTTTTCGCCTTTCATTCTAGGTTACTTGCTTTCACTTAACTGTACAAATACTACCGAGGTCCATGTGATAGTTGCTTGTAAAACCATTTTGTGATAATTAAACTAAATTGCGTATATTATGATGTTTCCAAGTACTTTTATTCTTCTCGTTACAAAGCTAAGACTTTGCTTCCTAGAGCAATCAGATTTAATTTGAAACAGATGGCACATACATATTATACGAGGGCGTATTTCTATGTTATCTACTTAGCCATGAAACGAAAGAGTGACGATGTCAAATAAACTACAGAAAAATTGTTGTCACTGTTAGAAGTACATGTGCGTAGTTGTCAAATAAGTTGTGCTGTTTGTAGAGACTTGAGACGATCTATTTCTCGTTAAAATGAGTGAAACTAAGGTTGAACATCGCAGCGTAATAAAGTTCCTGACAAAAGAATGCAATGGTCCAAGAGAAATTCATGAAAGAATGGCTGCTGTATATGGGGAAGATACATCATCTTATTTCCAAGTAGAATATTGGTCTAAACTCCTTCGATGGTGCCGAGAGTCAATCAATGATGACCCAAAGTTCGGACGCTTGAAGCTCGAACTGAAGACATTGTGCGAAAAGTCCAAAATTTTGTACTGTGTGTAAAGATCTCTGTCATTGCCAATGAAGTCTATATCCGAAACAAGTGACCTCAAAATTTTGCATGACGATTTAGGTATGAAGAAGGTGTCTGCATGGCGGGTCCCCAGATTGCTTACACCTTAACAAAAACTGCACAGAAAAGAAGTTTCTCAAGAAAATTTAGTCGCGTTGGGGAGGGACAAAACATTTTTATCTTGAATTATCCCCGAGGATGAGACTTGGGTATAATACTGGGACCCTCCTACTAAACAAGAATCCATGGAGTGGGTTCATCCACCAGCAAGAAAGGACAAAATACAATTCTCTGGAAAAAAATTGATGGCAACTGTTTTCTGGGATGCTGAACGAGGCTTGCATATTGAATATATGCCGAGAGGATCTACCCTGCTCTGGAGGAAAAACGTCCGCATTCTTATCCACAAAATTGACAATTGTCGGGTTCATAAGGCAAACAAAGTTCAGCAGATAATTAATGACTGTGGGTCTATAGAGTTAAGGCATCCATCTTACAGGCCCTATCTAGCTTTGTCAGACTTCTTCTTATTAAAAAATTCAAAAATATAAAAAAGCATTTCAGGGGGGTTACCGAAGTAATTTTTGTTCTGAGGGTATGGGGCAACTAAAAACAAAAGTGGAATAGCGGTATTAGTGTGCTTTTTTTCATGGCTAGTTAGATAAAAAATACGCCCTCGTATTATATGCAAGAAGAGTAGGTATAAAGAAATGTCTGCATAGTACGAATTTGTATTACTGGAAATATTCAATCAAACTATGCATCCATTACGTATAATGCCGTTTCTTATCGAACAGACCTCGTAAACCGGAATGCATTTACTTTATAGTCCATAAAATCCTTTTTGCTTTTGCCGTACCGTGCAGTATTTGCGGTTTATGCGATCTCTATACGAACGGAAGGTTCCTAGTTATTGAAAATTCTATTGACTAATATTTAAAATTCCTGCGGTTACACTCGACTCGAACGATTTCCTTTGTCGTTTCAATATCGTAAACGTGACAGTTTATTTATAAGTGAAGTTGATTTTTACCAAATTATCTACCAATGACGTTATATGAGTTATTTATTCAATAAGAATATAGTAGCTATCGGAATGCGGCAAATGGTTTGATAACTATATCGGATTTATTTAATAGTATTGAAGTTAGGACACAATGTTTCGCGGTCGCTAAATTATTAAAAGATTTAAAAAGTAATTGTGTTATTTTTATTAAGATTTTGGACTACTTACCCGAAATAGATTGATTGATTATAAACTCAGATACGGTCGAATATTTAATCTCAAGTTACTTACATATATCTTCCCCCATTGTTTGTATTTATATTATAAATCCACGCACTTCGCCTATTGTCCAAATTACTACAATGGCAACAATTTGAGATAACCAAAAAAATATAGAATTTAGGTTATGTATTTCTGACGATATCGATTGTGTCAAATCATATAACGTGGTCACAAACACATTTTAAGTTATTTGGAAATTTTATTTGAAGGTATATTGTGCACTTTTCGGGAACCAAAGAGGAAGATGAAATTACCGTGAATATTCTCAACGTTCTCCAACAAAATCAAGCGCTTTAAAATTCGCTAAATTTGCTTTTTGCTGCTGTGTTTTAAATATTTAAAATTTTACCTTAATTTTTTTACACTGCAATAGATCTAACAGAGTTTCGAATTATTATGAAAATTAGTATATCTATTTTTATGATCTTATGTACTTATCTTATGTTGCTGATACTTATTTCCATTTCTAAGTCTATTATAACACTTTTAATTCGATTAATCGATCAATTTATTCCATTGAAATGTAACTTTATAATCACAATAATCCTTATATCACTGTAGTTTTGGAACAAATTGAATTTTAGTAAGAAAGTAAGTAACGTATTTATTAGCAAAGCTATTATTATATACAACTATAACATTTATTGCATTTATTTAATTAACTATTTTACGCTACTACCACATCAAAAACTAATTAGATCTTCCTAAGCTTAAAGATAAAGATTAATAGAATTCTTGGTTAACGTATTCTAACAGAGTTATCTTAAAGTTATATAAATTATCAGAATATTGTATACTTTGAGGCAATGCATTAAACAACCTGAAACCATTCACAAAAACGTTCCTCGATGTTCGAACCCTACTAAATCTCTCTATATAGAGGTCTTTAACATTTCTTGTATTATGTTCATGTTTGTCTTGAACAACCGATATTCTGTCACTTAAATAAGATGGTAACATGCATTTTTTCATTTTAAAAATAAAGATCATAGTTTTGTAGACTATATATTGTTTAACATTTAATAGATTCAACACATCGAGCATAAGTTTGATCGGTGTATACTTATTGCTTTTCAATATAATTCTTAATGCTCTGTTTTGTAGTTTTTGTAATTTTTGCATTTCAGTATTGTTTATGCTGAATAGTGATGTTGAACAAAAATCAATAGACAGTGATATAATGGCTTTGTACAACAGTAATAACGTATACGAAGATAAATTTTTACTTATTCTATTTAGGAAGAAAACTTTCTTAGATATCTTATTTAATAAATATTGCACGTGTGACTTAAAGTTAACGTTAGAATCTATCATCATACCCAAATACTTAATATTATAAACCCTTTCTAATTTATATTGCTTAATGTATAAATTTATACTATTAAAATCTATGCTGTTGCTACCTGAAATTTAGACCCAATCACCATATAAATATTTAGTTTTATCTAGATTAATCGCCATATTATTATCACATAACCAATGGTATAATTGACTTAAGTCATTATTTAATTGTTCTACCATATCGCAAACATTTTTACCAGCAACATAAACCATAGTGTCGTCAGCAAACATACGGATCTCACAGTAAAGTTGTCAACACATTTCACCATATCATTAATATATAGTACAAACAAAAGCGGTCCCAAGACAGTTCCCTGTGGTACACCATACTGAGTGCTAACCCAATTAGATACCACACTTCTAAACTTTACAGTTTGTGTTCTATCTGAGAGATAAGTTTCTAATGAAATTAAAAGTGTTATAATTGACCTAGAAGTAGAAATAAGTATCAGCAACAGAAGGTTACTGAAAATTACAGTTTTCAGCACTGTTGTTGCCCAACCAGTTTTTCTCAACCTCTTAAATGAGCCTGGAATCTAAAATAGGTCTACACATCCCATTGAAAAATGTGTTTCGACTTTTTAGTTTAGAACAATATTTTTTTTTGCGAAATTTAATAAATGATACTTAGTAAATTATATTTTCTAGCTATGTAATATATTATTCTAGACTTTCACACACAGCCTTTTCTGTATAACACAATGACTGCAAACCTATAGCTAGGTTTTTGCCAATTAGCAATTAATCGACCTTGCTAATGTAAGTTTATCAAATTAATTGTTAAATCATAGTCACTCCAATAAATTCCTTAACTACTTTACAAAACTGCTATGAGACATCGACAAAACAATATCAATGTCAATGAGAACAGTTTGTGAGCTGGTGGGTGGGTTTTTTGAACTTTCACGTTACCATTTACTAGGACATCTTTGTAAAATGCAATTTTTGTCAATGAATCATGCTGAAGATGTTGCTCAATATGTAACGAAATAGCTATCCAAAAATTGTATTACTTGCTGCAGTGAATTTGGGCTTTATTTTTTAAATATTTAATTGTGAAACAATAACAAAGAATTTAGTTTGCAATATCTCTAAGATTCAGACAAGCCCACGACAAAATAATTTACAAAAAGTTTACATTGTTAAACCATAGCAAATACGGTACTTTTGCTATTAATAGACCAAAAAAATCATTTTTCAAATTTCATTCTGTTTTGTGATAAAGTGGTCAAGCAATAGTCAATTCTCTCTCGAGAACAATATTTATGAATTTAAATATTCAGAGTATTTAGCAAGGTAGTCAATCTGTCAAGTCAAAACGCTGCTCATTTGGTGGACTCCACGACCAGCCTTTGCTGAAGTCAGTATCACATGAAAACAGTCCTTTCCGAACAAGCCAAGCAATATGGAAATATTGGTAGGTTAGGAAACTGTATAGTCAGAAATAAAGATTGTGTCTACAAACGTGTTTCCATGGATTTGTTTACCTTTTAATTGCGTGAATAATTCCTACAATAAACATTTCTGTTAGTTAATTAAGTTGTTTGGTCATATGATCCCCTTGTTTCAAGTTTGGCACTAGATTTATTTAGGTCAAGGTTTGCCAAATATGTACAAGAAACGATTGCGAATGTTATAATCCTGTCATAAGTTTGGTGAGGCGGTTTTAACTACATTTTTTTTCGAAGAGGGCTATCTTCGAATATATATTCTTAAATTCTAGCTATAAAATTAGGAACCCATTGAACCAAAAATCGGCTGTGAGCGGTTTGACATTAAGAAAACATGAAAATCTGACTAAACGAAAAATAAGCTAGAATAATCTTCCTTTTGGTTCTTGAAGAAAAGAAAATCGTACCTACTTGTTCATATGGAAAACTTCTGCATTATGACTACTATCCTATATATTATAGTTTGCTCTAAATATTAGCAGTGCTAATAATTATTATAAGAACGTACTGTTCATTTCAGAGCAATTAGTTTTTTTGTCTCTTTCTCATCAGAGATCCTGGGGAGCTGTTGAAGAAGAATATAAATAATTATATTATACACTGCGAGCAACAAAGTTTGAAGCGTGCCAAATCAACTGAATATGGTGGAACGAACTACATATATACATTTGCGTAGGAATAAACAACATAACCTATAACATAAATATAAACAGACAGTATGACAAACTAATACACTACTTGACAGCAAATTCAAACGCATTATGGGTAGAGGTCTATTAGAAGATAATTTTGATAAAATTAGAAACAAATATCGAAGCAGCACCCTTCAATCTGGGTTGCTCGCACTGTAAAAACATTAAAAAAAGGTTTAACAATACACAGATATAGAAATTATTTTTGCAGCGAAAATAATGTATCAGCTTCTTATAAATAAATTTCTCTGTTAAATGAGGGCAAAACCTGACTTCATACAACGTTATGTAATAAGTTATACTTACACCAAAGATGAAAAAAAAATCTGCAGTAATTGCATTAAAATTTGTAACGTTGCAAGTTCTAGAAAAAAATACATGTCGCATTTACAGATGACCTAATAACGATTAGCATATTTTTACGCTAAACTATATACTGCGATAATATAAGAATTAGATAAGAGTTTTACGACCAGATTGTTCTGTTCCAAGTACATACTTTTACGCATAACAGGAGAATGTCTCATCTTGGTAGTACACATGTAATTGCGCCAAATATATATAGCCCACGAGTTCGATACAATGTTATTTATTTTTTCAACAGAAACAATCTGTATTGAACTACGATATTACCAAGCACTAACAAGAAATTGTTTAGAAGATATTCTCCTCTGATGTGCTACGTCTAATGCACATGTCGTCATTCTATTGCTATTTTACGTTACAACTCGAATAAATAAACATCGAAATTCAATAATATACCTACACAATCTTGTTTTTGCCAACTTTTGACCGTTAAATATTTAGACACTCCTTCTGGTTGATACAGCCTGGTTATAAACATAAATGTGTCTGCATACGAATAAAAACCAGACGGCTAAATGTAATTTATTCCGTGGAAGACAAAAACAAAGGTCCTATTTAAAATGTTAATCAAACGGTCATAAAGTGATCTTCAAAAGTTGATGCCGATATAAGAAGTTTCCTTTGTAGAATACGTTTATGTGTCGGCCGACTATGTTTTTTTTTCTTTTCTGTTGAAAAAGATACATCAGAAGCAGTAAAAATATACAAGTAACTGAATTATTACTTCACTTCCTGTTTAGTCAAAATAAAATCTAAAATTTGTTCATGCGCTGCATCAAGTGTGTTAGTAATAGTGTTTTACATGCGGTACAATCAGGGTTTTAACGTATCACTGCTGATTTATTACGTCCAATTAACGATGTTGTAAAAGGTGTGGATAAATCCCATATAATCTTTAGATACTTATTACATTTTATGAACTGGTGATAGCTTTATTATCAGAAATTTTCTGGGAATTTTAAGCGATTGATTTATTTTATAATTATCTTACTATCAGCGTTAATAAATGGATGTCGGCCTATGCATCTATCTCATCTGGTCTATGTACATACTTCAGGATCTACATTTGTACCTAAGGGGATGTCATCCAATGAATGATGCATTATCCTACATCAAATACGGAAAGAAAGCAATGCAATTTAGATTACAACATTTCGAGTAAGTACTTGATTGATTGATTGATTGATTCATAACTATCAAGGTAGGACAGTGTCTTTTGTTCCCTTGATCAGGTTTAATTCTTTGACAATTAACTATCAAAGTGTTTGTTGTCCTGTGGGTGATAGTGAATTAGTGTTCTACTTCGGCACCAAGAGATCCAGTGAATATTCGAAGAGAATATGATAGGTTGTCTCTTCCTCCTCATTAGAGAGTTAGCATATATGGCGTCATCTTTATAAATCCCCATCTTGCGCAAGTGACCTCAGCCGTGTCCTGTTAACAGACACATCACGGTTCTAAATTGAATCCTGTTTAATGGTAAGTCAGCAGTTAGTCGTTGTGACGATCGTTCCTTCATCCGTTTGCTTTGTTTCTATCCAGGTATATGCTTCCAATTCAATGGGGGTTGTTTTACAGTCCATTCACTATTTCCACCGCGTACTGCAGTCTTGACTCTTTGTAATACCTAGACCTGGCTCCAGTCTAGTAAATTGGGGACCTTCCTTCATTAGGTTGTCTGCAATATCACGCCAAGAACAATAAGTACATACATAGGTGCTACCAACTTGTATTACTTTTCCTCTGAAGTGACTAAGTATGATATTTGTCACCATAGTATCTATGTTGTTACTGTATCACAGTGAAAAAGATACTCTTATCCAATTAAGAGGATTTTTCCACAAGTGAAAATGATAAAATAGGATGTCTACTGTCTTAAGTGTAAACCACAATAACCGTCTTTTCCCTCATTATGTCTACTTTTCTGTTTTGCCTTCGGTTATAATGCAAAGAGGATTAGCAAAATCCACATCAGCCACTTTAAAGGGGCTGGCCATCGTAATCCTATCTGCTAGTGAAGGCACAAAAGGCTGACTTCCTGGCTTATTCTTCAGTCTCTTGCATTTTAAACATTTTCCTATTACAGTTTTCATTTTTGACGTGCTTGTATTGCTCACTACTTGCTGTTCATTCCACCATGCAAAACTCGTGTTCAGGAAATGAAGACTATTTTGGCAATATTATAAGATGTTTAACTCCATAAGGCCATTCTACTTCAGCTAAACGACCACTAAGTATCAAAACTATTGAATTTTATTCAATAACTATGATATTGGTAACTTTTATTGTTGGCATTGACAAAATATTTAGTATAGACTTTCTGTATGTCACCTGTACGTTTTTCCGTGGTAACTACACTGCTATCAACATCGGTGGTGGTCATTGGAAAGACAACTGTGGCTTCTCCGGCATCTGTCCCTAACTCAATTATAACAAATATAATATGATTCGTTTTTGATCCTCACCATTGCGATCTCGCTTATTATTAAAGATAAAGAGTAGGTTGAAATTTGGTAAAGTTGTAAAATTTTGTGGTTATTATGATCCCGAAAAGAAAGTAGATTTGGAACAAATGACGTTCGAGGTTTTTGGAAAAACGCAAACTTTCATTTTCTTATTTCGCTTTTAGTACTTTCATTTGGTCTTGCAGATAAAAACTAAAGACTCTTTTTCAAGGCCATTTTTGCTCCTCTATCTAATGTTGTAATTAAAATTTTTATACGACGTTTCGCTTTCTTTGGATCATCATCACTACAACTATTTTCTTCTTCTGATTTTAGTCTTGTGTCATATGTCGAAAACAAACTTTAATATTGCGTGTTAATTGACGAAGAATCTGATTTGAGATTGAATAAGGTAGGTAGCTATGAAATTTCGAACTGTCAATCACTTAAGATTGAGTATCACGTAAATAAAAATCGAGGTAGCCATGGAAGTAGTAATTATCGTCAGATTAGTAATGGAAAAAATGACGTGAAAGGAGAGGCAAAGTGAAACGAGATATGTTAGGTATTTTTTATTCATTGAACTAAAATATGTACAACATTTAGAGTGCCACCTGCTGGCCATGAGTTATTATTTTGTCCGTGGCTGTAGATTGACTTAAAATGTTGCCTTTCCGCATTTGTCATGGAATCTGGAAAACTACAGAAAACCAAATTCAGAACATACAGGGGTTCGAACCCAGTACCGCCGAACTGGGAAGCGAGCGCACTAGGCGCTGTATTACTAGCCGGTCAGTTAGTAAATTTTGATTCATCCGACAAAATTGTACTCAAAAAGTCTTCGTTGTCTTCTATGATCAAATTTTGCTTTCAACACAACACATGGTTGAAATCGGAAAAAGATAATCTTTCTAGCTCTGTCAAAATCTAATATGGCGCCATAAGAAATAATAAAGTTGGTGATGATAAAAAGACTTTTAAGTACACCATTAGATGCAGGTGAAAAAGTGGCCTTGGAAATGTGTCTTTACTTTTTCACTGCAAGACCAAATAAAAGTCCAACAAGCAAAATAAGAAAATGAGATTTTTCCTTTTTTTCAAAAATCTCGAACGTCATTTGTTCTAAGTCTACTACCTACCGTCTATCTTGAATTATAAGCGACGTTCACGCAAGATTTGTGTTAGTACATATCTGTGTTAATATGAAAATGTGTTTTTATGGTCTGATAGTAATTTGCTTTTTTCTGTTTGTTTCAGGTGAGTAATATGTTACTGCTTAACGTACCTAACCCAAATTTGGGTATGTATGAAACTAATCGATTAAGATAAGACTATTTTAAATTGCTTTCTTGATATCTACATACACGGTTTTCCACGGTAGCCGTTTGTTAGAAGTTTTCGAGGTTAGAAAAAACCTAGAACTCTGAATTTTTGGAATCCGGAGCTATTCAAGATTTTCTTTCATTTTAAAATATTTTCAGGGCCTTACCACTTCCGGTTATACCGGAAGTTGCCATAAACTTTCTTATTTTAGATGGAATACCCTGTATATTATTTTATTTTTAAGTTTCTGAGACAATTGATTTGTCGCATACAGGCTGTCCAAAACTGCATGACCAATTACAAAATCTTCAAAGTTGAAAAAGTTTTTTTTTTCAAATGGAACACCCTGTATATTATTGGATGATAAGATGCAGAATTTAATTCTGCATCGATTCGCTATGACTTTCCCTATACCTATTTCCAACGGTTTTCTTGTTATGTCAATATTTTCTCTTTTAATGTGATTTTTGACAGAAACTGAAACATCGTACATATGTGTTTCGAAAGAAAATGAACATGACTGAAACGGTAGAAACTCATTTTAATTAGAAAATGGAAACAAAACAAGAACATAAGAAAATTTGAAACGTAGTAACAAATGAAAAACAAAAAAATTAGGAACATAATGATAAGAAAAAATAAAATAAATTAAACGAAGTAACTACAATAATTGTTCTATGTGACCACCGTTTTGGTTCAAACACTGAATCACTCTTTTGAATTTTGCATCTGATAATCCAATAATATACAGGGTGTTCCATTTGAAAAAAGAACTTTTTCAACTTTGAAGATTTTGTAATTGGTCATGCAGTTTTGGACACCCTATATGCGACAAATCAATTGTCAACGTGGATTTCGAAAGTGTCATTCTTGTGCTTCCATCTACCCTAGATGTGTTATTACCAGTCGAAAATGGGCAAAAGATACAGTGTTGCAAATAACGCTACATCTTTCAGAATGTTCAAAAAAATCAAAATATCCAAGTAGTAGTTGATAATAGGTATAGGGAAATCTGATAGAATTCATCATAAAATTTTCTCAGGAATTGAAAAATGAAATAATATACAGGGTGTTCTATATAAAATAAGAAAGTTTATGGCGACTTCCGGTATAACCGGAAGTGGTAAGACCCTGAAAATATTTTAATATGAAAGAGAATCTTGAGTAGCCCCGGATTCCAAAAATTCAGAGTTCTAGGTTTTTTCTAACCTCGGAAACTTCTAACGAACGGCTACCGTGGAAAACCTTGTATATGTATGTATGTATGTATGTACATATTCTAATCAGCATGAAGAATAAATGAATAGATTGAAAAGACGCAATGATATACAACATTCTTAATTAAAATTTGACAGCATTTTTCTTTATAATTTTTGTGATTGTGTACAAATTCTTACACGATAATATTTGAGAGACCTCTACACACATACCTTTATCTCGTTCGTTTATAGTCAGTAGAACTAATTCGACAAGGTTACCTTGCCTTCGTGCCAATTTAAGAAATCAGTCTCCTTCCTACAGGTAGGTATAACATAATTGCGAACATTCTCAGAATAGTTTCACCTTATCTGGTAACCGATAACAATACCGCAATACGCAATAGCAATCTATGTATGTATATTAAAAAAACGATTGTGGTAATATGTAAATCGCATTTGAATTATTATTTCTGCAAAGACGTATAATTTAAATCGTTTATCTAACGTTTAAGTAATGATAATCCGATTTCAATCATTTTACCTTCATAGTAATTAAGTTTTTTCCTCTTGTAGTTTTGTAAGTACGCACTTATCGAGTATTGAATCTTACAATTAGCTTTGTCAAGAAAAATATGTGTGTGCAAAAAATGCTGAGGTATTACGATAAGTATACGGAACAGTCAAAGACAATTTATAAAAATCTCGAAGTCAAGGTTAAATAAACTATTGAAGCGGTATTAACGTACTTTATATAAACATTAGGTTGACGTGGGATGGATATAGTTTTTTTCTTTTGGTTCAAGTATCGATTTCAGACGCCATTGAAGTCGAGACACTTAAACATAAAAAGATTAATAAGAAATTCGTGTTTTATATTGATTTAGTAATTTTATTCGCCAGAGAGCATACACCTTATGTAAATGTGTTAATCAATAAACATCAACATATATACATACGTCTGCTACGTTATGAATATTTAGTAGTTGTCAGGAACATAAATTTTATAATACTAAAGATTAACAAAATTGAAAAAAAAATGATACAGATACATTCCGCTTAGCGCTTGTTTTTATTACGTCATCGCCAAGGATACTTCAATAATTTTTCTTAAAAAAAAGTAATTAATCAAAAAACATAATCGCAATGAAATTGACGTTCATAACCTCAATCTTAAACTTAAACAATGAAGTTATGTGTCAAAATATCTATATTACACCATCTACCTACTTAGCTTTGTTGAAAACAATTGAATAAACGTTGAACGAACGTGACAAGATTCTTTTGAATTATGTTCGGTCAATGTATGTATGTAATTTTTTGCCTCTACTTGATGGTCGTTTTATGTAAATTCACAGCTGGGCGGTTATGCAAATTCGCGATTATTGTTTATGTACAAGTTGCTATGTGACGAATGGTTTTTAAAATGAGATGCTGTGTATTTATTCGCCTTAATGAAGTTCTCAGAGTTATATGGACTTACAGGTAGAACGGTATGCTTTGTTTTTGGGACTGCACTGTATTGGGAAGCTAGCATATTTATCATGTGGATGATGGCAGTCTTTAGAATCTTATCTCAATCTGTGTTCTTATAAAATTACCAATTGGCTATTTTGAATCAGACGTATTGGCGACCACCTGGCTAGTCATTGAAGAAAATATATGTTATTCATATTAACCAAGCTATAAAACAGCTTTTTTGGCGGTACCAAATACAAAGTTTCTTACAAATTAATGATGTATTTGGAATTCACTTCTTTCTGTTCCCAAGATTTGTAAGGTCTTTTCGATGAGTCCAGACAGAGACCAGCCCCTCACTTGCTGAATTCCAAAACTCATAAGCGATTTATGTCTGGCACAGAGTTGTAGCGCTTCCTTCTTTGGTAAACCAGTTTTCCAACGACCAAATTTCAATCTTTTTACAGTTATTGCGTTAAAGTCTTTTGGGTTGACATTTTGTTGAACATGCTCTCGAAAGGTTTCCAAAGATCTCTTCCCAAAATCAGTTTTTAGAAACCTTCTGAAGAAGCTGACAGCATGTTTAATGAAAGTAACAGCAGATCAAATTTGAGTGTGTTTTAATATCCATTTTTGGATTTATAATCGTATCTTGTAAGACAATTGTATTAAGAGTTGTGTACACCTTGTATTACAATTTGGATGTGGTACTTAGGGGTTGGAGACATTCACTCAAGTTCACGCATACCCCCACCCATAATTATATGTCCTTCAGGACATATTGGGTTGGTGCATAATTATTGCTGCCTTTTTGAAACAACTTTTATTCGAAAAAAACCATAAGATTTAACAAAAACATTTTTAAATGATACTTCAAGTATATAGTGCTTCCAATTTGCTTGGCAGTCGGTCGATTCTACGGGCGAAGAAGTTGCTCTTCTTAAAGGCAATCCAGTCTTTGACGGCGGCCGCCAAGTCATTCAAGCAGTCGTTCGCGAGCCAATTTTTCAGCGATCGATTGACGTGATAGTCTGTAGGCACCTCTGTAGAAGAATATGGTTCAGAAAGTAGCAGTTCCCATCCGTTATTGGCGATAGATTCGAGGAGACGACGCTCAATATGTGGACGCGCATTATCGTAGTGGAAGATGGTTCTTTTTGACCCTGTCACCGTCATTCCACCAATAACAAATCTCGTTTACCTCCTTACAGTGGACAACTTTGGGTATTCTTTGGGTGAAACACCTGGTGAATCAAAACCTTTTTTTCATATTTTTGAAAAGAAGCCACGATTTCTTCCCAGTGACGAGATTCCTCAGGAACGGAGCCAATTTTAATACTTTTCTCAGCTTTGATGGATGATGGTCGAATGGTGCACATTGAAGTCTTCGGTCAACATTTTGGTTGTCAAGCTTTCTTCCTTTTCCACTCTTGCCAAAATTTCGTTGAAAATTGATGGTCGACCTCTTCCTTCTTCATCTACGGGATTTGTATCGCCCGATTTGCACTTCTTGAACCATCTTTCAACTTGGCTTTTGCTGATTGTTGCTTCGCCAAAGAGGTCGTTGAGATCACGGAATGACTGTGCTGCATTCCAACTTTACTCGAAGTTGTAGAGCATACGAGCCCCGTCTCAGTGAAGTTGGCCCAACTATCAACATGATCTTTTCTAAGAAAATTATCATATTAAAGAAAAAAGTAATGAAAACTTAACATATTTCTTGGAGACGAGTTCGCAATTCTGAAAAGGTCCTTGCCGGATTTGCTCGTAGCTTCTTCTTCATGATATGCCACAAGGTTTCAACCGGCGACAGATCTGGACTACTAGAAGTCCAATTTAAAACTGAAATATTGTGTTCCCACATCCAATATTTTACTTTTTTAGTCGTATGACAATTAGTGCCATTTTGTTGAAAGGCGCAATCGATATTATTTAAACGCATTCGTACAATATGGAGTCTTAAGTTGTTTAGAAGCACATTAATGTACTTATCACCATTCATAATACCTTCCACAAAGTATAGGCCTTCCACTCCACTAACCAACATGGATCCCCAAATCATAATAGAAGCCGGAGATTTTACTTTCTTTTCGAGACATTCGGAAATGTTTCTTCTCTAATTCTTATGACGCGACTTCTACTATCACCCATGCATGGTACCATGAAATAAATTCAGAAATATCAAGTTTTGGGTGCTTGGGCCAACTTCACTGAGACAGGGCTCGTATTATGACGAATAGGGATATGATTTTCGATACGCATCTTCAGTAATTGATAATAGAGGATTATTGGAATGGAAAAAAATTAAAAATCGGCTATTTTTAAAGACAATAATTTGCGGAAAAATGTGCTACATTTTGCAAATAATTCTTATGTTTTGGAAGCGGTAATATTTTAAATGCTGCACGTAAAATTATTCTTACAGAACATTCCAAAAACCTATTTAGCATATCATACAAATTTTGCTCATTGTCACTTTTCAAAATCAACCAAACGACTGTAAATATATTAAAGTCGCCTACTCCGCGCATAAATCTCAGCATTCCTTTTCAATTTTGGAAATTTCTACTCCGTTTCGAGTTCGATAAACCCGACGGAACGCCAGAAATGGTCGGCCATCTCGGACGATTTACAACCGAAGTGTCGCCCCCGATATTTCACAATACACACTTACACGCCCTCTCGGTTTTATGGCGGATCCTTGTAAGTGTAGCGTTCCGATAGAAAAAATGAAGCTATTATTAAATTAAATTCAATTCTACGACGTTAAAAAGGTGACAAGGGAACGATCACGAACACGTAAAACAAGATAATAAAAGTAGGAATAACTATGTAACTTGAGGAAGTGTGGGTGTACTGGATATTCGGGCGTAAAAGTTTTAGGGTTTCACAGATATTTTTTCCAGATACATAATCTTATTTAGTTCGGATTTAAGTATGTATTGGTTGTGTCTTATTCTTTCTCCGCCGAATATGATGATTTTAGTAAGCAGTCGACCAATTAGTATGTGAAATATTACTAAAAAATCGTATTGCAATCTACTTTGCCCAGTTCGGTACGCATTACCGGAAAAATAAATCAAGTCGTTACGTTCGACTAGCAACGGTAATAGTTAATTGTTGGACGGCGGAGCGCAACGCATACGTCGCCGTCGCCTTCAACGACGAGATCGACGGATGCTTTGCTCGGCTGATCGTAGCGGACGTTTACAGGTGCCTCTATAAATAGAGAGTTCTCGTCAACCGCGGTCATTAGGCGTAATATCGCTGCGATTACTGCATTCTTAAAATTAATCTTGCTGTGCGATGTTTGTTTGCATTCCGCGATAGTTATTTTCTTATCGCTCGAAATATTTAAGGTGGGCTTTGTATATTTTCCTAGATTAGGTGATTTAGATTTGACCTACTCGTAGAAATAATCAAGCGAAGATAATAAATTTTTGTACTGTTATTGTATCACGAGGAGGATATACCTTGAAACGGTTAAATTATAAACGGATCGGAAATAGACTTTCCTTCTGTATGCACCTCTGTAAATGATCCGTTTGTTTCGGATGCCGTGATTAATTTCAGGAGATAGCTACAATAACCGCGTTTCGAAGAATTTATAAATAAAAAAGTGTTAATAAAT
>SMLS01061781.1:0-26484 GCA_004785975.1 Popillia japonica
TAATTAACAAATAGAGCAAGAGTACTCAAGTGACGCAATAGAAATATCAGTAAACACTAAAATAAAACGCATAAACTTCAGAAAAATCAGAAATAAAATTACTTTCTGTAATTAGTTTTTCGATGGTTGAACTGAAATTTATGCCTATCACGCGCACCACGTTTCTCACTGCGAAAATGCTCCAAATAAACAATATTGGAAGCTATCAGGTTTATTCAAAATTTAACTTTTTCAATCTGATCTACCTATTTATGATGATTTCCGGCAAATCCTATACGATCGGGCTTGTTCCAACAGGAGAGATTTCATGCGCAGTTTTTTTTATTTTCTAGTATGGACACTTTTTATTGCCCTTTGAATAGTTCATTCGAAAGTATGACTTTCGAATCTATTCCTAATTTGTTTCTGCGTATCACAAGAATTGGGCGCCATCCGGAAAATGGCAGACGCTTCCTGGTTGTTGGCGTTGGCCATATTGTAATGCGACCTCACCGATTATTGACATAGCTTTCAATGTTTTTCAGTTTAGCATTGACTACTCACGTTGTTCGTTCAATGGTTCTGGCAATTTCTCGATTCAAGTAGCTTTTTTGTCGAAGAAGTTTGGATTTCGTCTTAACGGTCTTAACATATAGCAATTGCACCGATACATATATGTATATAAATACTGGACAACCTGACAACCAAGTACTGTCACATGGTCACAACCATGTCACAACTGGTCAAAACTAATTATTGAGCAATTGTTTACTGGCTGCTATGCAACGTAATTCTCATTATTGAGTAGAAATGACAATAATAACAAGCAATGTAAACATGCAAAATTTGTATGAAAATGTTATCTCCAGTTATCTCCGCATAACTACTACTCAGCTGAATGCATAGCTGTTTATAACTCCAGGTTTATCTATAGTTTCAAAAAATAAACTTCATTATTTTAGTTTCATGTAACTAAACGTAATCTATATACCCACTCACCTGTGTATACGCTTTTGAACAGATTTGAAGTGTATTGGCCATGACTGCATAGAATCATGTCACAAAGGTAGTACTTGGTAGTACCTATTCTTATTGCAAAATATAAATTCTACAATTTTTAAAAATTATCATAAGATTAGATTTATTTTTAAATTCAATAGAGGCATTATGGAAATAATAAATTATCATAAAATTATTTTAAATTGCTAATCCTTTTCTTATGGTGTCGAAGATAACGTATCTGTCAAAGGTTCAAAAGTCACTTCAAGTTTTTATATTCGCGGTTTGTATTATTTTCCATTGTGTTTCGTTTGTTGTCTGTTTGGTGGCGCTACAGGTATATCTAATAAATCTGATATTTTTGTTGAATTTTCCAATAAGATAGACTTAAAAGAAGGATTTTTAAAATATTTTAAATATAAATAATAGTAGATTATCATGTATACAAGTTAAAATATTTTTTAAAATTAACTTTGCGTTATCTCAATGTAAGGAGATTTTTAATTTTAACCAAGTTCTTATTTTTTAAAAATTGTATTTTCAGTTTAATGATGGCACAAAGTCCTCCTTTGGTATTAAAATTATTAGCTTCATCTATAAGGGCGGCAACAAGGGCAGGTAAAATAATTCGTGATGTTATGAGTAGAGGAGATTTAGGAATTGTAGAAAAGGTAGGATTTAACCTATATGTATATTATCATTGTTATGCATAAAAAGCCTAAAAATGTTTATAGGGAAAAAATGATTTACAAACTGAGGCGGATCGGTCAGCTCAAAAATGCATTATTGTTTCTTTATCCCAACAATATCCAAATTTAACGATAATAGGAGAAGAAGGCAACAGCAATTCAGAAGTAAGATTGCTATTTAATTGATACTAACGTGTGTTCAACAAATATCGATCACAGGTTCCTAGTGATTGGGTTGTCACCGATTGTGATCAAGGAGTACTAGCGATGCAATGCCCTGAGGAGTACGTTAATGTCGGTCTGAAAGATATCACAGTTTGGGTCGATCCTTTAGATGGTACATCTGAATATGCACAGGTATTAATATTACAGATAAAATTATCACGGAACTACGATTTAATTCGACTTCTAGGGTTTATTAGATCATGTAACGGTACTGGTTGGTTTAGCAATTAAAGGGAAAGCTGTTGGTGGTGTTATTCACCAACCATATTATAATTGGTTAACTGATGCTGATAAATTAGGGCGTACCATTTGGGGTTTGAAGGGCCTTGGCGTAGGTGGTTTTACACCTCGAGCACCGCCAGAAGGTCAACTGATCATTACCACTACTAGATCTCATTCAAGTCCATTAGTTCAAGAAGCGTTGGATGCTTTAAAGCCTGATACTGTCTTAAGGGTTGGTGGTGCAGGACATAAGGTGAATATAAATGTTTGTAATAATTCGGAAGCTGATATTTCAGATATAGCTTGTTAAAATTTGTTTTTTTAAACACTATCTACTTTATAGGTACTCCTACTTTTAGAAGGCAAAGCCCACGCGTATGTTTTCGCTAGTAAAGGATGTAAGAAATGGGATACTTGCGCACCTGAGGCTGTCTTGGCAGCTAGCGGTGGTAAACTGACCGATATACATGGTAATCTTTATACTTACGAGGAAACTGTTGCTCATCCTAACAACCAAGGCGTGTTGGCAACTGCAGCTGGAATTGATCACACTAGTATAATAAATAAAATACCACAGAGAATTCGGGAAGCATTAGCTTAAATTCCATTGGAGAAAAGAAATATTTTTTAAAATTTATATACATATATGTAGTAGCAAATTTCGAACGAAAGATACCTAATATTATGTCTTGTCTGCTTTTATATCATGGGGAACAGTTAGACAGTAAATTAAGCGAGATTTAAGTGAATTTTCGCAAATGTTCTAGAAATACTGAAGAATCATACTTTGTAATATTAACTTATATTACTGTTAGAATTTTTGGATATTATTATTATATATTTTTTTTATACCTTCAGTACGCAACTATAGAACAATCCAGTGTCCAATATTCCAATTGTTAATAATCAAGGTTTAATCTACACTTGTGAATGGTTGTAAATTTAATAAGTTACAAATTTATTATACATACATAAGTATTATTTATTTTGTAATTTTTAAAAATTATTTGTTGAATACTGTGCTTATAAATATAAATCTATTTTTTTAATTTTATATATTTTTTATTTTTTGAAGATGTCCTTTTATAACAAGCGGTAAGTATGAAAAATATATATGTACTTTTCACATGTGCAGTTGTTTTATTCTTAGCATAGTTTCTTAATTATAAATGAATAAATTAGTAGGGACGTATATGTGTTTTCCCAATATTTTTTTCCACGTTTACTGTGAACGGAGTCATGACATTTCCTTAAAGGATTAAAAATACATTTTGCTTTCGGTAAACTTATTTTTACCTTCATAATTGTAAAAAATACGAACATTAATTATTATACCTAACATAAAACTATGAATTTTAGTATTGATTATTATTAATTTAATTGAACCAATAAAAGATTAATTTCAAAAATAAGAAATACATAGTTAATAAAGCTTACGTCTAGCTACCGATAGATGTAGCCATAAATTGCTATAGATTACTATAGATATAGCATAGCCTAACCAAATAGTGAGTGTTCATAAATATTTGACATGAGAACCATAGGCAACCAAATACACAGATTGGTACTGGTAAAAAATAATTCCCTTACAGTAGTTATTTTAAACCTGTGAAGTCCTACTTTATCGGGTTAAAATACCTTCAATAGCTTTAAAATAACAGGTTTGTAAAACATCCAAAACAACAACACGAAAAAATAACGACGAACAAGAAGCAATATAAATTTTAGGTTATAATAGACAAGAACGTGACATAAATAATAATAATATGACAACCGATCTGTACTATTTATAATAATAGGGGATAATTTCGCACCTTTAATTTGACCGTCATCACAAACATTTATGAAAACATGTTATATAGTACAGAGTGACCAACCGGTTATGACCACCACGTGACCCCGAACGTCATAGAAAAAGTGTATTTTTTGTTTTACCGTTTACTGTTCTGTTTATTGTTTATCGTATGTATTGTTTACGCTTTGTCATATGACATTTAACGTGTTTGAAGGTGCAAGTTTTTACGTTTTCTGCGATTTTCTTGTAAATTTTCGTAAATGCAGCATTTATTGCACAGTAACTGTTCTTTTAAAGACTACTGAACGACGCATCTCTTGTTTTAAGTTATAAAACTATCTGATTAGTAAAGTGACATATCTTGTACTAACAACTTAAAAATGTTGCCAATTTAAAATTGATGTTACGTGGTGGTCACATCCGGTTTCTCACTCTGTAGAATAGCATAACTTTAATTTTCACTAGAATTCTTCTCTCATTACTTGTCAGATGGCGCAGGATGTTACACGTTAAAATTTTATCAAAGAAAGCAAAAACTGCTGCATTTTTGTGACGTTTATCCGTATTTAGATGTTTAATAAAAGATAAAAAGACCAATATGAGCTAAAATCTATTAATAGTGCATATACCTGGCGTATACATTGTTTATAATATTTCTAGTTGAAATAATCCATGTTGTAAGGTGAAATGTAATATACAGGGTGTCCGCGATATACAAAGCATCCTTTTAAGGGATGATAGCTACAACGATTTAGAAACAAAAACATATAATACACCTTGGGTCTATCTGTAAGCGTAAACCAGAAAAAAAATTATTTCTAAAAAACCTTATTTGGTCAAACTGTACAAGAAAACTCATCCATATTGCTTCTTAAATAACCAAAAAACCATATCCAAAATTTAGGGTTGAAAATAACTGAAAACAACGATGAAAACGAATTATTTCATACTTTGAAATTGAAGCGTGGTGTCATTTGTCTGCCAACACACTGTACCCGTATGCAGTTAGAACGGCAGATGTATGCCAAGCATCATCTGTTTATACGACCTTGAACTTGAATCGTACCAAGTCAATGGCCATATGTTTTAAAATAAAGGTACCTTTGCGGTTTTTTTAATAATGTTATGACAATAAAATCGATGTTATGTTGAAGTTAGAGTGGAAAGGGCGTATTTAATAGCAGCTTTCGATCGGTAAATGAAAATTTAAATTGAGGGAAAGTCGCATTGAACGGAAACAATGTAATTATTGCAATTATGTTATGGCGCTTTAAGCTCTTTCGTAAAGGCTACTACAAAATTGAGTTCTTTTCTTTTATTTGTGATAAATTGGTGGTCCTAAAAAGGACTTTTTTGAGAGACAGGAGAAAATGTATTACAGGAAAGGCTCGATGTGTTGCAACACACGCTTGCAATCGTCGCGTAAATCTTGCACGGATCAGCTGTCGGTGTACAGTATGCATCGAAGTTTGTGACATGAGAAATAATTTTTTTTTCTCGTTTACGCTTACAGATAGACCCAAGGTGTATTATATGTTTTTGGTTCTAAATCGTTGTAGCTATCATCCCTTAAAAGCATGCTTTGTATTTCACGGACACCCTGTATGTAGAATAAAACAATCCTCTATACCTTACACAATAATTTAATAAATTTACTCTAGATACATGTTTCGGCCATACAAGCCATCTTCAGCCTAGAATAGTCATTTGTTAAGAATCAAAAACAATAAAATTGTGAAATGTCTCGAAGACGTGGTTGTGTATATTATTAAAATTTCACAATTTTATTGTTAAATGTGTAAATTCATTAAATTGTGTAAGGTATAGAGGATTGTTTTATTCTACATATATATAATATTTCTGTTAGTGCCATCTAACGTAATATAGTTCAATTATAATTTTGCTAGTAGTTTAAATGTAACATCATAGATGGTAAAGTCTAAATTAATCAGAGATATAGAGTAGGGAGAATGCTCGTATAACATGCGCGAATAGCGCTAGATCCGGATAGGCCACCTCCCTTAATCTACGTCAGAAGAGCAATGGCACTGGCCGAAGACGCCGCATAATCCAGCAGCAGATAATAAAATCAGTGAAGACCTAGCAGCCTGTATTTCCAGCCCTTGAAGGGAGTCCATGAAGAATAAAAGGCTCAAGAACTTCGTTCGGCCTTAGCAGGAGTTGGATTGACCAATGGATAACATGCGCGAATGTCTAATTTTGAAAGTCGCCATTTTTACCCTTCATACTACCAACTTACTTGGAATTCAATATTGCAAACCCGTAGACTTAGCATTCCCTACAGAATAATGATATGAATAGTTTGTTCTAACCCATGATTTTATTCAGTTAAGTAATTTTCAATTGAACAAGCATAGCTATTATTGACTCAAATTATTAAAATAATACATATAATTCAAGTGTATTATATATAATTTTCCTAAAAACTTTCAAAATATTTGCTTTAGACTTAAAAATTATCAATTTGAGTATTATAAATATTAGGCATACGATATTCTACTACTTTTAAACGACTCTTGCAATAACCTTCCCGTAAGAAAACGTAAGTAAAATTAAGAAATCATGCATGTATAATAAAATCAAATGATGAAAATCCTCTCTAAAACACTTACGTTCTTACACGCTCTTACAGTAGACGGGATGTTAAACAAATTCAAATTAATAACTGAAAATGTAAATGTAACCTGAAAAATAATAAATTGTTTTTCGTAAATTCAAAAGCCGAAAAAAGTTATATATGCGTAACCTAGGTAACACAAACTAAATTAAAATTTAGCTGCGCTGTGGTTTATGCGCATCCTTCCTACTCTTATCTCTCTGATTATTTTGTAGGGAATATTTCATCTATAGGTTTACAACCTTAAATTTTAAGTTGATTTTAAGTATGTTGGTAGTCTGAAGGTTAAAAATGGCGACTCCCAGTGTGTACATCAAAATTTGGATGCGCAGTGGTTTATGAGCGTTCTGTTTACTCTATATCTCTGGAATTAATACGTATTTTATCATTTTAGTACGAAATTAAAATTTTTGTATCTTTATTGATATCTATAGCTAATCTTCAGTTTTAAATCACATACATGATGCGAAGCAAACTGAAGTCTATTGCAAAAGTATAAGTTTACAGTAGCAGAGTATTGTTGAACTTCTAGGAAACTCTCACAATCAGTGGCACCACTCTTGAGAAATTTATGTCATAATTTTATATACCTACAGACCCTATATTTTTGTCAGGAATGATAGATTATTTTGGATTTACGTGAAGTTAGGAAACTGTTCTATTCTTTGCAGCATATCTTCATTATTGGGAGTGGAGGGTTGACACGTTTTATTCGTTAAAACCATTTTTACACTAGTTTAGTCGTTGACGTGAAGAAGGTTGTTTCATTGTCCTCTTTTGCTTCACGAATTGTCTAAACAAATACTACTTCACAGATTGTAACCAGGAAGGAGTTATTAATAGTCAGACTTACCTATACATACATATAATAACTTACTTTAGTTTTTCGTGTTCGTAGCTTACAGTAGTTTAGCCCAGTATCGGGCGACGTCTAGAAAATTTTCTTTGGCAAGCCATAGTTTTTCAAAGGTACAGGGCACAGCAAAAGATGTTCCATATCTTGAAGTTCGCCCCACTAGCATAGAGTGTCTGGGAAGCCGGTTTGTCTCCACCAGATTTGGTTGAAGGATTTTCAAGTAATCCATTCAAGATGACATCCTGGGTGGGTTACTCTGGCAAAGTAGGTAGTTATTAGATGGTTCCTCGCTTTTAGACATCAAGAAGGAAGTGAATGTGACGCACGGCCAAAATCTGTTTGAAATTTTCTCCATATTCTGAGGTATTTCGTCGTATAGCCTGCGGCCTCATAGAGATCAAGAAGAAGCGTTGCTCCCAAACATCCAGTTATCAGTTCCACTTACATGTTGTTGAGACAACTAAGTAGCAGAACCTGACGAAATCGGTGGAGATTATACAACAAAATAGACGTTTCTTTGTTAGTCTGGATGAAAGAAAAAAAACAGAGCAGTCACAAGAGTGAGCTACCGCATGGGAGTGTTCTTGCACCGATGCTGCTCAATAGATATAGGAACGACCTACCCAACATTCCTTACTCAAAATCTTTTTTGCTACGTCGATGACTTGGCTATAGTGGTCCAAGACCAGAATTTCGATGAGAGAAAACTTAAACTTGAACGGGCTCTTTCCACAACGTCTGACTACTACGAACGTAATACACAAACTGAATCCCATAAAAAACGTTTTACACCTACGCACAGAAGCGGCAAAAACGAAATTGGAATATCACGTGAAGGGAACACGTATTGGAACACACTAAAGTTATGTTCAGAAAAAACCTCCTGATAAAGCTAACATGTAGTAAATGAGGCGCAAATCTATTAGTTCTTAAAAAAACTGCAGAAGCAGTGTTTCTTTGCAGGGTAATATGCCTACCTTGTGTGGAACAGATCCAGTCATGCAAACATAATAATTTATTAGTCAATTACTGTCTAATGTGCCACGAGAACTGGTGCACCCACAAATACAATCCTAATATTCAATGCACTTCAGATTGCGTTGAGGAATGCTTTGAGACTTTTAACGTGATTGTAAATTATTGTGACACTTGTTTTTGGTTATTTTATGTAGTTAATTGGGGAAGTGTTAATGATTAGCAAAAAACTCCTTTAATTATCCAATTCAGGTTTTTTTCTATTAGTGCACATGTCTCTTCAAGAAGTAGACTGAAGTAGACTTAGCATGAAAACAGAGTTCTTTTTTAGTTAAACCATTCATACTTTAGTGCGTATCTAATGTGATTGTGTAAAAATTAGTATATGTATTTTTATGACCTTTGTGTACTTATCTTATATTGCTGATACTTATTTTCACTTCTAAGTCAATTACACTTTTAATTCAATTAAAAATCAATTTGTTCCAAAATAAATAAATGAAATAAATTGTTTTTTAATCGAATTAAAAGTGTTATAATTGACCTAGAAGTGGAAATAAGTATCAGCAACATAAGATTGTGTAAAAAGAGCCTAGCAGAGTAGATAAGAAAGCAAAAATTATATCTTAGCCATCTCAATCTTATTGAGAAGTTGTAGAATGAATTGGATAAGGAAATTCTGCTAATCGATTTTCGTTTGATAATAACTTTGTAATGGCAAAACAAATTTAATTTTCTGCATTTATTTTTTTACAGAAAATATTGATTAACATGTTCGTGTATTCTGTTCTACATTCTTAGAATAATAAAAACTAATTTTATTTAAATTCCTTAGTGTTATTGAACCTACGACAGCTTTTGATTAAAACGCAATAGCAGGTGCCAATATTTCCGTAAGCAATTTGCTACCTGTGCTTGGTTTATAAACAATTGAATTGTTTATATTGCGACGAAAGCTATTGTAACCTGCTTTTTTTGTTAGCATGTTTTGATACAAATAGGTAGTCACATTTTAATTCTAGTGCAATCTACAGAATACTGGCGAAAAAAGTGATTGGATATATAATTCCAGTGGTGATCTAATATTTAATTCCTTTGTCATGAGACAGATTTAAAACTTCTGTTTTTACTATTTTATTTACCAGCTCGAATAACATATTTATAATGTGTATTATAAAACACGTGCAATCTAGAAGCTAAAAAAATTAATAAAAATTTATGACATAATATAAAATTTTAATACTAATTTCAAATTTCTTACTTTTAATCTAAAAATTTGTTTTCTGTTAGATCCTAAGATAAATTAAGTACCTATGTTAATACACGTATGTATGTGTGTACATACATGAGAACCTTGTAAGCATACGCTTCATAATTTCCATTTTTATATGTATTTCTATCTGGATCAGCTTCTAAGAAACATTAAAATTTATAAATTATATATGTTATATTACGACTTATTGATATAATAAGCGCAACTAGCTAGAGCCACTCCTAATAAATTGTTATACCGATTTTAGTACAGTTTTCAATTAATTAGAATTCAAGAGAGTTAATGCAATATTTTATAGTATAATTTATAATGTAGAGTCTTAATATCTTATGTCATCTAGACTAAATTATGTCTTGCAGTTCAGTCTAAACATATTTGATTTTAGTTGGTTATATTTCTATATAATGACGGTGATAAATTAAATGGAAATATACGGTTCTACGTTTTTACGGGCAGTGAACCACAATATTAAAAGAATATTTGTATATGTAGGTATATATTTATTTATTATTACCTGCATATATGTATGCATATAATTCTTTCATATTTATTGAAAACATTACAGCATTGGTTTAGTAGAACCATTTTAATTTCCGTTATCCTGATACCTTATCTCAATCCTGAAAATATTCTAGATTGACTGATTCTAAACTCTTCTTCATTATTATGGAACGTAATGCCAATATTTTAGTTTTCATCGTCTGAGTGGTGTTGTTTTCTCATAAATACTTTCTGATGACTTACTCGCCTTTAAACATCTCTTCTTTTTAGCAAAAGCATTCCTTTCTGGCGTCTTTATAACGATAATGCTTCTGCTTTTTTTTCTTTTGGATATAAGTGTTTCCATTCGTATGCTTTTGGAAAATGTTCGAATTGGTTTGATTTAGCAATCTCTTTGCCAACTCCAGTAGGGAAACTACACTGACATATGTATCTAGTGCTAATGTAGTGTTAGTGTTATACCTTGTTTTTTAATAAGAGGACCTAATCGAAAATAGCCCGCCAAAATATACGTAAATGTAACGTACGTAATTGTCCTTCTATGCCATATTGAGAAACGTTCTTAATAAGTAATTAAAAATGAATCTCTGCTCGGAAGGAATTAAATAAATTTTTACAAAATTAAATTTCGAATTTATTACACCTAACATATTCGTATATTTTTCTATACGAATCGCTTGAAATACATCCGTGCAGTATAGATAAATTTATTTAAGTTAGTAACTTAATAAACCGCTAAACTCATACAACACTGTATACATATATATATATCACCGTGTATACAGCTGCGACTGTGCACCACCCTGTATACAACACTGTTAATATACCACCCGCGTATATGTACAACAACCTAATTGTACCAGCCTATATACTACATAATGTACCGCCCTGTATGTGCACTTAATGTTTACACAGTCCTTTTTATTATTTGTTTAATAACAATGTAATCACAATGTCATTAAGTGACGTCACAAATGTTTTTTGACACCGCCGCTTGTTTATTATTAATAGTGTCATTTCGGTACGTGCCGTTATTGCGGACGGATGTATCGTTGTCCATGGGGTTCATTTTCTAACAACAGTATTTTCCGCTGTTGTATTTCTATCTGTGCAGCTTTCACATTTAATTTTCTTCTATCGATATTATACCCGTTATGCGAATACGCAATTTTTAATTGCTGTCCGTAAGGTTTCAATTCCCGGCACAAATGCGTGCAGTCGTTATAGGGTTAGTTGGTATTTTGTTACCAACTAACCAACTACTCGATATGAATATTGTGTTGTTATTTTTCTTCAAATATTGTCAACGATTGTTGTAAAGCATTCATGATGGGTAAGGCCGTTTAGTTTCTTGAGTTGAGTGTTTGGGTGCTGAATGTATGGGATTGCAAGTTACTTTCTTCGTGTGTTTGATTTCCTGGCTGACTATGTATTCAATGTGAATACTCTGTAGTAACCCATTTCCCAAATTTTACACAAGGGAGGTATGCAATAGTGTGAATGCTGTCACTAGAGCTCGTATGGTCATTGGGTTCTTGCTTCTTGTTTGACATTCGGATTCGTCCGAATGGGTGCTCTAATGACACAGTTCCAATGACACCAAAATGCCTCTGTATGAGGCCTATCAAACTGTAGTGGGTGCTTGGCGTCCACAAGAGTATCGATGTGGTAGCTCCAATGTTGCGCATATCTCCTTTGTTCTAATTTGGGATCAATGACTGCTGCAATGTATTCATGCAGGGTTATAGTCTTGCATTCTGTATCGTGTCGTTTCTTCCACAACTGCACGAATTCTCTTGAGTGTTTGTGTACTGAGTGTGTGAGGGTGATGTTGGAGTGCAAGTTATTTTCATCGGGTGTTAGATGAACCAAGGTGAGCGATTAGTTGGTGATTGTGTGAGGGTGATATTGGCGTACAAGTTATTTTCATCGTGTGCTTGATTCCTTGGCTGGCTATATATTCAATGTGAATGCTCTGTAGTAACTCATTTCCCAAATTTTACACAATGAAGGTATACAATAGTGCGAATGCTGTCACTAGAGCTCGTATGGTCGTTGGGTTCTTGCTTCTTGTTTGACATTCGGATTCGTCTGCATGGGTGCTCTAATGGCACAGTTCCAATGACACCAAAATGCCTCTGTATGAGGCCTATCAAACTGTAGTGGGTGCTTGGCGTCCACAAGAGTATCGATGTAGTAGCCCCAATCTTGCGCATATCTCCTTTGTTCTAATTTGGGATTAATGACTGCTGCAATATATTCGTGTAGGGTTATAGTCTTGCATTCTTTATCGTGTCGTTTCTTCGACAACGACACGAATTCTCTTGAGTGTTTGTGTTCTGAGTGTGTGAGGGTGATGTTTGCGTGCAAATTATTTTCAGGTTGTGCTTGATAACTGACTGTGTGCGATTATTTGGTGAGTGTGTGAGGATGATCGTGTTGGAAGGTTATGTACTGAATGTGTGAGAGTGATGTTAGAGTGAAAGTTCTCGATGGTGTTTTGGGTGTTTTACAGTTTGTTACAGGTCACGGGTGAAGCGACAACGATTTCTAACGGCGGAGTTAGTTAGTACCAACATTTACGAAGCGTCTACCTTCTCTACTCTTCTTAGATACGAGCTCTACGATATTTTTTTAGATTAATTTAGCGAAAAATATTTGCTTAGTTAAAGATTAGTATTTTTATCTTTCGTTGTCACTGTTGGTGGATTAACTAAGCAAATATTACGTTCAATATTTAAATTTATATTACAGGTTAACAATTATTGGATTACTTACTAGAATCTAAATTACTTATTATGAGATTGCCAATACGGCTATTGCAATTGCCAATATAGTTCATATTCGTTTTGTGCGTAAGCATCCAGTATTTGCATACCTACATATTGCAATATTTATGACGTATGTACAGTTTTAGTGTAATATTTGTTTGGGGCTCACCCCTTGCGTCCTTCTACCATTTCGGTAGCTGGAGACAATTAGTCAGTCAGCGTGAGGAACCTGGGAGATTAGGTCAACAATTTGTTGGCTTTATCCCTTGGGGAAGGTGGAGTAAGTGGAGGTATTTAAATAAATTGTGAAGCTTTATTCTTCCGAAAATATAGATTTTTGAACTGTCAACATTTGTTATTTCTTTTATCGCGAAATAAAACTGTTAGATTATACGTAAACCATTTTCATTCTATGCCTTGTTAAGAAACGTTTTTAATAAATAATTCGCAATGAATCTCTGTTTGGAAGCAGATATTAAATTAGTTTCTTATTATCCGAGATTAGCTAGAAATTAATCGATTTGGAGCTATGCTAGATGCTGACAGAAATAATGCATATACTTCATTAGTATATTGACCGCAAGCTAAACAACTCGTTAGCATTTAAAATGGAATATAAGTATATCTGAAGACCACATTCTCGTAACGGGGAGCAGTTTGTTTAAGATTTTGGGTAAATTTACGTCCTACAAATGGCAGCAAGAATTTAGACTTATCGGTTGAAAAAATAGTGATTGCTTTAGTTTTCGAATGCTTGCTAGAATATTGTGCAATATTTTAAAGGGATTATAAACTTCATATCAAGAACCCGTACTATGTTAGTCTACTGTGGGGGAAACGTTAGGGTTGTTGTTTAATTCTTTCTAGCTAGTTTAAAAACTCTAATCGATAGATGGGTTTCATGATTGTCCAAATTGCTTTGAGCTCTTACTATGACTTTATTTTGGAAGACTTCACTAGTACTTAAATTATTCATTACGTTACTATTCTATATTTTTAGTTTTTGGCACTCACATTTTTTATTTATAACTGGCAGAATTACCTAATTCGAATCAGCGTTGTATAATTGCGGTTTATAGTTTTTTTTTTGTTGAAACATCTACTTTAATTTCCCATGGAAAATTAACCATCCCAGTATATTGTCTCCTGCCTATACTGTCTCTCTATAACAAAACAATGTTTTTATAAACCTAATATGTAACTGTATTATTGTGCGTGTATATAGCTCGTAAATTTCGCGAATAGTCATTTCCACACATGCTAGCATGCAAATTTCGTTCTGTTGCAGTTCGTTTTATAGCTTTTCGGCCGGCCATTTCGCCGGCGACTGTTGCTCGTTCCGAATTCCGCCAATGATGTTAAAAGTAACAGTATCGAGTCGTCTGGATTGCTACAGTAGCGTCGAGACGGCGTCATTGGCGTCGACGGCGCCTATCAGAATTCCGACGATACAGTTGCGCGTTTTCGTATTTCCTACACGATTTAACCTGTTGTTCTCTTTAATTGCAGATTATTGAAGGTAAGCCATACTTAATAGAACAGTTCAAGAATGAAATCACGATTTTTACGGAGAATTTATTTGAATATTATAAGATAAGAGAAATGGGATAGACACTCTCTTTGGCGAGACTACATAACTCACTAATATCGATGTCTGCACATACCGATGACGCACGCTACACCAATAAATTAACATAACAATGAAACGTTTATCTCTTATATGTATGTGGGAGAATTAGAGAGTTCCACAATAATAATGCTCGAACTCAGAGTTATGATTATGAAATTATTCCAATACTGTATGCATAGACATTAATCAAACGTTTATAAAGAATGAAAGAGGAGGTCAATAACGCTAGCTTGTATTTCTACATGGCGTAAAGCATAAGATGTCAAGTACGTAGGATATGTTTTATATTCTATTATAATCTTAAATTGAAATTAGAAAACTCTAATCCATAGTATGCAAGCCTGCGGGGCGAAACTGAAGTCAGTTAGATCAGTTTTGGGTCGCCTGCTTTTTGTGTCTGATTTGAACTATAATCTGAAATCTAGATTTCAGTGTTACAAATTGTAACATTTCATATCTTGCAAATACTGAATGATATTTTCAATAAAGAAGTTAAAACATTTTGTATTGAGTCCTACAATTTCTCGGATTTTATTACTGAAAAATATAATGCTTTGTATTGATGTTACCCAGTAAACCGTTACATGTATGTTATATCTCAATGACGATGCAAACGGATTACAATGTAATATTACCCAGTCACATAACACAAATATAGATCGATTTAATTTATATGCCCTTGTTACATAACAAAATTAATATGTATGTTCCGTAAATTTGCTCTTGTACTGTAACATATACATATGTGATATAAAGGGTATTCAATAAGAAACGATACCCACGTGACCTCTGACGTAAGATGACGTAAATAATAAGTTGATAAAACTAAACATATCCCTAAGCTATCTAACCGGTCTAACCTAAGTTGCTAGTCAATATTTGATTTGACAGTTTTTATACGTTTCTGTTTGTGTCGTTCAGTCGTTGCTTAGTTGTGGTTATATACAATATAACCTAACCTGTAAAATTTTAATTGTCAATATATGTAAATAAAAAGTCTGGACGATTTTTATTTCTAAAAATATGTATTATCATACTGTTAAATGGGTTGCATATCTAAGAGAGGTCACGTGGGTTTCGGTATTTATTGAAAGCCCGGTATAATAATTTATTTTATTTATATAAATGTCTTTTAATTCGTGTTATGCCTGTATGACACGGCAAAGTGTGTAAGCTTTTTATGTCAAACTGGTTCATCGTGGGTTCATCGTTTCAAACTCCTCGTGTAAATGACAGCTTCGATAGATTTTAATTGCGTCACGTCAAATTTTACTTTGACATTAGAACTAGTTATAACAAATGTTGTTATCAAAGCCGATCAAAATTTTGCTGTGCGCATGCGTAAGCTTTGCTGCCAGCGAAACTTTGCGATGTAACTTTGATATTAAAGTTTGCCCATTTCCGAAAAAACTTTGATGCACTTTGACCGTGTCATACAGGATTTATATCAGTAACGAAATATGTGAAGTCGTGCTAATATTCAATTTTTAAAGCAAGGGCGTAAAGTTGGTAGGTAATTATCTTTATAAATGTTATATTTCTGGTACATTGCAAACAAATTTCTATATTATATTTATGTGATAAGTTCCAAACCACGTAATATCTCTGAAATTGTAAGTTACATGTAGATTACAATTAAGTTTGAAGATCGAAGGATATATAACATTAATATATTATACATATACATATCTGTGTTTGCTGGGTAGCTTGTCTGCCGGACTTGTATGGCGTTGAGAAGGTGTTTTGTGTATTATGTGAATCAAATAGTAGTAGTGTGATGCTGTCTTCTTCTCAATTCTATTTGCTGTTTGTGGATTTTGTTGTAGTATAGTCATGTTGAATTTGGTACTAACAGTGAAAAATGAGCCCTTTCTCTACTGTTTTTTACTAAAAATAGACTTCATAATCCTAGTCACATTTTTGTTTTGTCCAAGTCTTGACGGGTCAACCACAAGGCTTTGATTGTCACTGTTGGAAACTTCACATTAGATTGTTTCATTACGTCTCTAGGCCTCCTACTGGACGAGGTTTTGACCGGTTTCCATGCAGTATTTCTATAGTTCAGTCTTTGCGTGGATTGGTTTGTAAGATTCTAATGAATATGATATTCCAGATCCTTATAACAATTCCATTCCTTTACCTGCACTTTTTGCTTGAAGCGAGTAGCAAGACCAGAGGAAGAGGCCACACCCAGTTAATGCGATTTTAATGAGCACTAAATGAACACGATTTTTAATAAACATACATAAATATTTACCACGTATTTACTTGATTATTACGACTAAAACCCATATTTTAGCCAAATTAATGTTCATACAGTTTTGCGAACTAAAACTCCATTCACTTACCCAAACCCTTTCTCCTTTCTTAGATTCTCATCGTATAATTGCACAAATTCGTCTCCCAGCAAAAGTAATAGAGCAGCTTAAGGATAATAGACGGGTTATAGCTCCTGTCTAGCATATATACGTTGTCAGCGTTATCTCGGATACTAAGGCCACGGGGAAGAAAGTAAATACATGAAACAAGGTTTGCTAATTTTTACCAACCCAAGTGTTACAAGGCTAAACATCCTGCAATCCTGATTAACCACCAGTTTAACAAATATTGTTTATAACTTGGTTCTTTGACAGAACCATCAAATGCGCATGCGTAACTGTATTCATATCAGTTGAGACCGCAAATTGGGATGTTCCCTAGGTATATATTGTTCTTCTACTTTTGATGTTTTATTTGTGCGAGATTTTTGTATGTTTGGTGGTAATACTTTTTTCAGAACATTATTATTTACTATTTCAAATTTTCTGGTGTACGTACACTACACGAACCTTTAGATGCAGCAGTTCCAATAATCGTCTATGCAATGATAACGAGCATACTCGCTCTGTACAATATGCCTTTGTCACCTATCACTATATTCCGTATCTCTGTCTAAATAGGCCTAAACCTAGAATACTAATGCCAGTCTCATTCCTTCTATTGGATAATCTCGTAACTAGTACCAACAGGAAAATCGCCGAAAACAAGTCGAAGTCATCTGGAAGGATTGTCAATTGTTAGATATACAGTGCGAGCAACAAAGATTGAAGGGTGCTGGTTCTATATTTGTTTCTAATTTTATCAAAACTATCTCCTAATTAGACCATTACCCATAATGCGTTTGAATTTGCTGTCAAGTAGTGTATTAGTCTGTCATTTTGTGTGTTTATGTTTATGTTATAGATTATGTTGATTATTCCTACGCCTATGTATTGTTCGTTGCCTCAATTTACAGAATTCAAAGAAGTGTTTTGCTTTTTTGTACACTTCTTTGCCAATTTCTTGTAATAACGTTTCCTGCAGTTTACTATTATGGCTGCTGCATGGTATTCACATATAATACTTGAGCATAGATTTAAAGTTGATGCTTGGCTTTTTCAGAAAAGTTCTAAAGATACACTTCTAAAGCAATTTTTAGATCTAAAAACCACAAACAATGTTTTTCTTATCGTATACCATATAGCACATCACAACCTAAATGAAAAACTACCAATCACTTTATTAGTAAAAAATATGTTGATATCTTTAATTTATCGTTTGCATTTACCATTAAGCAGAAACTAATTAATATTACAAGTGAAATCGTTGAGTGTCTTTATTTATTCTCTAAGATAAAGATTATTCAAAGATAATAACAAAGGCGACCCAATTTTGTGCATAAGTATATCACAAATTTCCGGCAACATTGATCTAGTAGATTCAGTTCTAACACATTTACTATTGCTGAAGTTATTCTTACGTAAGCTTCAGAATCCACACCCAAAATTTTATATGCAAAATGAATAACAGCTGCGTCTTAAGGTAACATATAGCGAAATTATATAACTTGCGCTTGCTTTTTCGTACAAGTACGAATACGCTGTCTTATTCGCTATCGTTAGGGTATCTCATACTTTATCACATTTCTTTCTCTTGCGTAATTACATCGCTAGAATAGTAACAATAAATGTTTGTAAGTCTAATGCAAATGCATAATTTCTCAAAACCTACGTCTACTTTCAAGTCTTTTTTTATGTGGAATAAATATATGATGAATGTGGAACATTCACTGATCTAAAAAAAGAAAAATTGGTGTACGGGTTTATTAAATGACTATCCAGATTTTAGCAATCATACGTAATTATGTATATTTGAACTACTAGGTCTGTAGTTTCGCTTACTAGTTAGAAAAATTTGTCACGCAGTTGCGTTCGTGTATAAATGGATATATGAAAAAAGTAGAAAAAGGTACCGCTGTATAATACATATAATAAACCGTTAAATTTACTGACATCATAGATTTTTTTCATATTTGTATAGTAGATACATTTTATTTAGGAATGAGTGGTTATCTTAGATGGTTTATTTGTGCCTGTCAGTGCTAGCTATATTTTCTGATTAAGTTTGATTTCGTAACTTTGTTAGTTCTTATTCGATATTATTGAAGCTGGTATTTTATTACTATTTATGTTTGGGCGGATAACATTTGCAGTTATTTAGTTAGACAAAGTGTTGACCAAAATACCTGTTTAACCAGAAAAAATATTTTTTAATGTATGTAGTTGATGGATTGCATAACATAAATATGTACACAATGGACATGGACCTAACGGCGCACACAAAAACTTTCTACATTTAACTGGATGTTTGTAGTAGTAAAGCAATTTGCTTATGAACTGATGGTAGGCATACATTTAAAATAGCTACAGAAATATATATTTTTTTCAGATACTTTTAATATCCGCCACAGAATATCAAACAACCAGAATTTAATTTGCGCTTCTCCTGGCGCGAAAAGTACGCGCATTTTTAGTGCGCAGCGTAATCCGCCATCTTCTCTAGAAGAAAAATACTTCACGGTAGTTATTCGAGCGTTGTTCATTGTTTACTGACTTCAGGTGATTGTCTTTAGCGTTTGTGGTTATTTTGTGGATTGTATCGAGATTAACCTTATTTTTGTAAATATTTATTCGTAGTGTAGGATTGTTTTTAAGACGTATTTGAATTATTTTTTTTTCATTTTTATTTATCAAATTTATAGATAGAAAAACGGGACATAATTGTGCTGCAAGGGGTTGCAAGTACAGGCGGTATCATACCGGCAAAGAAAGCTTTTTTTTGTTTCCCAAAGATATTCCAAGGTATTAAGCACCCATTGGTTTATACAATCGCTATAATATTAGAAATCAAACACCTGTTGTACTACGTACTACATACGTACTATAATTTATATTACAACATTTATTCCCTCTTGCTAATATTAAAAAATATTCTATTACAAAATGAGTATTGCTTATTTTACGCATTTGCTATTTTGAATATTATCTATATATGCTTATTTCATCTAATTTTCAGTCAATACCCCCCTGTTAACGGATACAATTTTTCTCAATCCGACCCTGCGTTTCTTCTACACAAAATGGCGTGAATAGCCCGAAGGTCACTGAATCTGTCTTAAAAAGATCAAACGCGCCGACAAGGAGTGCAAATTCTGTTTGTTTGATATTCTGTGGTATAGCGTTTGCCAATACCTCATTGATAACACATAAACACAAATAAAATAATTATTGTATTTCTTCTAATTTAGCTGATTTTAATAATAGGGTACACATTAATTTTTGAACCATAAGAAAAATTAGGCAAAGCAGTTCAGACAGGAATCTATGTTCACCTTAAGTTTGTTTCGTTAAAAAAGCCTGATTTTATACTAGTATTTATTAACACACAGTAAACAAATAATAATTTATTTCAAATAATAAGGAAGGTAAACAAAAAGCCAGACAAATTAAAATCAAATTAATACAATTTTATTGTGTAGTTTCATGTGAAACTCAAACAATACGAAAATCCTTACTCATACAATTTTTTAATGGCATAAATACGTCGAAATATAGAGAAATTGTATGCGCTTGTGATTTAACTGTATGTATGTTAAATCGCATTAACGAATTATCGATTTAAGAATTTATAAATGATCCCTTGCATTAAATATAATTGTGTAGTTGCATATGAAACTCAAATTATATAAAAATCCTTACTCATACAATTATTAATTACATTAATACTTAGCAATATAGTGAAAATGTAGGCGATAGCGATTTAACCATATTTATTTATTTCAAAACATGATAAGATCGCATTACAAAATTATCAATTTAGGAATATATACATAAATGATCCCGTGCATTAAGCATAATTGTGTACATACCTGCATATGAAACTGGATTTGATACAAAAATATATTGCAGCTATAAATATTAATTTACATATAGTTGACCATATCATTACTGCTTCGCATTCGGATATCGCTGTAAAGCATACTTTTATCGAGTTTTATGGCAGTCGGGGGGAGTCGATTCTAAATCAACCTACTGTACATATACATATATATGTTACAGGAAAAGTAGATTCTTAGCGAGAGTAAACTTCGACTAAGAGTCAACTCTAACTAAAAGTATCAGTAAAAGTTGATTGAAAATAAACAGATCAGCTTTTCCTGCGAAGAGTTAACTATGCCCGCTGTGGTTTAGTAAAAGTTGATTCAGAGATGAAAATATGGTTATATTTTGTTAATAACGAATATTTGATTCCAATAGAAGAAAGAAAGAAAGAGCAATTTTAAAATGTTACTGCAAAGGACATATTACTATTTTCAAGTTTGTGTAAACCTTGTGTTCAAAAATTAAAACAAGAAAAAAGGTCTAGTTGTAAAGCCTTTGTTATTCAAGGAAATGAATTCACGATATCAAGTGGATTTGATTTACTTTCAATCGCAATCTGATATGGAGTGTAAATTTGTAATGGTTTGACAAAGTTTGTTGATTTTACCTAGGCAGAGTCAACTCTTGCTGGAGAATCTACTTTTCCTGTAACATAAGTATATAATCATAGAGAAATAGTTATTAAAACGATGCAAACCAGCAGGTTTTTGAAGATTATGTAACCAGCATAGTGAGTGGCGATAGAGGACTACACTCAAAGCAAACTTCTGCAAATGCAATAAGAAATACTGGAAGAGAAGATCTGAGGGAAGAATGTTGCTACTATTGGTAGTATGCATTGTGTTAAATAAATTTCTCCATCAGCTAACTCAATTGATATTCATGCAAAAGAAGGACTCTGAAAAGCACATTTTCTGTACTTCTTTTATTTTTCGAGGTATTCGTGATTTGTATGGTTTTTTATTCTTCTTACAGTACAAAAACAATGCAAGCGTCTAGTCTCTAGTATCAGAATAATCACAAAGAATTTGGTGATGGTTTCGGTAAGGCTCATCATATACCCATTGTGACAGTTTATTCGTCAAAGAAGTGCTACATACAGAAAACGTTTGATCGGAAACTAGATCGAGTATACATAAGTACAGAAAGCGAAAATTAAAGTGAAAATTAAATTGACTAAAATACTACCAATGTTATCATCTAATAAATTCTTATTGTTTATTTATTAGTACCTTCACCTAAATTGATCTTTTCAATGCTACTATGTCAGACAGAAAAGATTCTTCTTCTTTTTAAAGTCAAGCTTACCATACGTATTTAGTTTGTGTGTATGTGTAGAAAACTACTCGAACGGAGAATATTAAATATAGAATATTAAATATACATACATATGTATGTGCGCTGCTATAATAGGATTGAAACTAGGTTGAATAAATCAGCTCTGCCCTAATTTATCTTTTTAATCTCCTATAATGTAAACTGATGATTAATATATCACCTCTATGTCGTGCAATTATGGAAATAAAATATGGCAGCGATTACTGAAATTCTAACCTACTCCCTTTTTATAAAAAAATAATCTATGTATCAGTATTTGATAAAGTTGCAGAATACTAATAGTTTACAGTAATTAGCATAAGGAAATAAATAAATCCAATGCAATTCGAACTTTTGTTCGAATTGCAGTGTTATCATTGACCTAAAAAGTGGAAAAATTATCTGGATAATAAGATAAGTTAAAAAAGGGCATAAAAATACATATATTAATTAAACAAAATCTTAAAGAAAATAAGGAAAGGTCAAAATAGACCTTCAATGATTCGTTCAACCTTGTATAAATTAATGAAGATGCTTATTTTCAAGTAGGTCTGGATACTAATTATTTAAGTGTTTTATATGTATAATACAGAGTTTGCATTTAGAGATACTTAAAACGTAATCAAAAAAGTTTACTGTTCGAAGGTGTTGGCATTGATTTGTGGAGAAAATATTTATCTTCAATATCAAAATATAGAAATGAGCAACGCCTAATCTATTATTTAGACGAAACATGGCTGAATTAAAGCCACATAAGAGCAAACCAGAGAGCAAACGTGTGGGGAGATGTTAATGTTACAACACGCAGACAAGCATTTATAGATGGTGTAACTACTGGTCTCAAAAATCCTTCTGGCAAAGGAAGACGCTTAATTATATTACATATTGGTTCTAAAAACGGTTTTGTCGACGATGGTTTATTACTATTTTAAGGAAGAAAAACAGTCGATTACCACGATAAAATGGATGCAAATGTTTTTGAGGAGTGGTTCAATAATATTTTGAAGAAATTACCTGATAATAGTGTTATTGTAGTGGATAATGAATCTTACCATAGCAGAAAAAGGGAAAAAATACCAACAACTTTAACACAAAAGCGGAAATGGATTCAAAAGCAAATACCGTTTGATCCCTCCGCATGGTGCGATTAGAGTTGTTGGAAATAATAAATCATCACAAAGAGGGTTACAATGTATATGCAGTGGACGAAATGACAAAACAGAGTAATAAAATTGTGCATAGATTACCACCTTACCATTGTGAATTGAATCCTATTAAATTAGTTTGGGCACAAATAAAAAATGAAGTAGATGCAAATAAAAGCTTCAAATTAGCTGAAGTGAAAGACCTTTTGTTAAACGCTAAGACCTTCCAGCAAAAAAGAGGTAACTCCACTTTCATGGCTTCCGAGATAATCAAAAAAAAACCCTAGCACAGTTATGTCCTTTTTTTTAACGTCTCCACTTTCTTGACGCCATTTACTAAGCCCTTGTGTATAAGTTTTCATTTCAAAATTTGATGGTACTTGGAAATTGCAGATTATTTTTAAATAAATAAAATGGACCTACCTCTTTCTTGCCTCCAAGCTTCGTAATTTCATGTATGTATATGTAAGTAAAACTATATTAACTAAAAAAGGATTATTTATTGCAGAACAATGTAAACTAGAAAATTTTTCTTAACGAGAATATCAAAAATCTCTTAAATATGTATTTTTGAACTCATTCGTCATTTAAGTCGCCTTTTTCGTCTGTATAATCTGATGTCAAATCAGTTTCTGCATCTGATTGCTGATTACATTTTAGGATTCTATAATACTCCATACAGATTTCAGGGACATACATATTTTCGGGCAAGGGTCATGACACTATCATATTTTACTTTTTTTAAGGAAGAAAATGTCGAGGCATATGCTTGGTCCTCAGCACATGGTAGAAGAAAACGAAGCGTTACGTTCTTCTCTCTGATATCTTAATATTAGTTGATTTCGAGTAATACTCAAAAATTCTTTGTTTTGATATGGCAAATTTCTGCTTGTTGTTATCCATTACGACTTTTTTGAAAGACAGACTTAAGATGTTGACGTAGTTAAGAATCATATTTTGTGTAACGGCTATGACATGAACGCTCCTCGAGGATTTTTTTAAATGATTTATACATATATGTTCTTCAGGTGTGTAGATCCGTTCCACTTTTCTAATATATTTTTCTGTTCTCCCAAATGATCGGTCACATGGCAAAAAACTGTGACGAGTTCCGAAAAGCGGTTCACGCTCTTTTCAAATCTACCATGTTGTACTAAGCAATACAGATATTGCATTAGGCTATGATTTTTATTTTGCGCCGCGCAGTTATCGAAGAAAATATATAACACTTTCACAGTTTTGTCTAATGTGTTTTCAATGTAGTGCGCCAAAGGCGTTTCAATAATAATTGGTGCAAGAAAGAGGTAAGTCCAGATTTACATCGTTGTTGCATCAATTAAGTTATGGGCATATAATGTCAATATAGCTAGTGAGGCGACCAAACATACACGGACTTTCATTTTACTTGCCCCTAACGTTGCGGAATAATCGATAGGGTCAAAAAGTGGTGTTAACTAATTTTTGCCGAAAAGTGGACTGCTCTTTTTGTTACAGCAAGGTCTTCAAATGTAACCTCAGAAACGTGGACAAAATGTGTAGAACATGTGATTAAAGGATAAGCATAATATGGCACTTAATAGATGATGTGGTGGAGCCATTTATTATTTCGTTTGGAAATGATGACACAACCGACAGTGATATGGACAGTGATAGTGATTCTGTTGAAGGACTGTAGAATTATGTACTTAAAATATAATATCATTATTGTAGTTTTATAGACCAGCTAGTGCTTCTTTCTATTGTAATTTATAATAGTATGTAACATCAATTTTAAATTTCTGAAATACAAATTTTATGTTAATACATATGTTTGATGTACTACAAATATGTAGGTATAATGCAAATAATGAAATATCTAATAAAATTATTGAGCACTTATTTTTTTATAAATGTGTTGTATATTTAAATTAAATATGGTAGTGTAAATAAGACTTTGATTTCATTGTACTTCCTCATTTAAATTTACCGCCAAATTAGCTGTCAGGTTAATTTGCCTATTGTGATGCGAATTTTACAATTTACTCCCCTTAATAAAAAACAGAGTTTAGTGCTAAGTGTGTTAGGTGTTAGTGAGGGGCCGGAGAAGTTTCTCTATAGATTTATATTTCATCTTCTTCTCATACATTAAAATTACATACGTATTTGTAGTTTTATTAATGTAGAAGTTACTCTAATTTAATCTCTACGTGCTACATGTCAAAAGTGACTTCTTGGCTTTATTAAAAAGAAAAAAAATAGAGCAATTATTCTCTTATGTGTATCTCAAAACTGCGTGCAAGCTCTAATTGAACATAAAAGATAATTTCTTCATAATACACCTATTATAATAATGCCTTTTATGCAAGAGCCAACAGAACGACCTTAACCAATTGCCATTATTTTAAACGGTCCACTATTCCAGTAACAATACACTATTACATAAATTGTCCTTTACCAAGTTCGAGATTTACAAAAATTAGTAAAGTGTAACGGAAATTATTGAAATTCTGCACTATATTCGCTAGACCGTGGCCTGTACTGTAGCGTGTTGTGTCGGACTACGCTCCAGCCGGCACGACGGTCATCCGATTCACGTTTAGGCGTAGTCCTTTCACTTGGCCGCGAATCTTTGGCTGTGGTGCTCCACATCAAACTCATGTGCCGAATTCAAGGACGCTAGGGCGGTGAACACTTTCGTTTTTTATTGCTCTCCGCGACGTTATGTCATCGTGTATAGTACGCGCGAAGATAAAAGGCGTGCCTGGCAGTACGCACGGCAGCAGCTGTATAGAGTCGGGCACACGGTGGAAGCATGCGATTTTGAAATCGGTAATATCGTATCGCGCGTATGTGTAATAGACAACATTTTAGGAAGCTATATAGACCTAATTAGGTGAAATTATGTTTCAGTTGAATGTGTTGATTGATTATTTCGTTGAAGTAAAAATACTGGAATAATTTTAATTTAGTGCTGTACAGCAGGTGTGTCATATTTATTTTAATCAAAGCTTGATTTGCTGATTACCATCATAAAGCATAAGTTTAACTGGATTTGATTTGATAGATTTTGAGTGAATTTTCATTTTCTATTAATTGTAATATATTGTCAAAATGGCAACCACGACACACATAATTTGAGAAGTCTTGACACATTATTGTTTTGCACGAATTCATTAAGCAGACCATGTTTAAAGTTTGCGTACAAGTGTCTACTGAATAATCTACGGAAATAAAAGATATTCAAGCTAATG